>RJWM01005526.1:0-75642 GCA_004363535.1 Dasyprocta punctata | reverse complement strand
TCCTGGTTTTTTTGAGGCAGGGTCGCACTGTGTAGCTCAGGCCGGCCTTGCGCTCACGTTGTAGCCCGAGCCGGCCTCGAACTCACAACGCTCCGCCTACCTCAGCCTCCCGAGTGCTGGGGTTAAAGGCGTGCGCCACCACGCCCGGCTTATATTGTTTGTTGTCTGTTACTTTCTTCACTTCTTTTAAGAACAGATACAAGTCGGTTGTCAAATGTATGTAGTGCACTTATTTTCTTTTAGTTTTTCACTTGCATTTTTCCATTTAATGAGCAGCAGTGTTAATTTTAGTTAAGTACAATTTTCCTTTTTTCTTTCTATGAGTCACGCTTTTTGTATCTTAACTGAGAAAACATCGCCTCATCCAGTGTCTCAAAGATTTTTTTCTTTTTCTTTTTCTAGAACTTTCCGAGTTTAAACTTCATGAAAGCCTCTGATTTATTTTGGTATTTAACATTTTAAAAATTTTATTTGTACATGTTTGCAATCCACACAGTTTATACTCATCTTGGAGAGAGGTTACAGGTACCATATTACAGCTTTATTTTTTTTAACCTCCTTCACCTTCTTTCCTCCTCCCTCCTCTTAAATGAATTTTTAGTGTATGACGTGACATGAGAGTGAAGATACTTTCTTCCATGTTTATATATTGGTGTTGTTAAAGCACCAATGATGAAAAAATGAGTATTTCTTCATTTCACATTGGCAAAATTGTCAAGAATCTATTGACTGTTAAATGTGTGGCTCTATTTCTGAACTTTCTGTTCATGAATTTATATGTGTATTTCAACACCATATACTTCAATTTCCATAGCTGTGGAGAAAGTTATAAGTCAAGTAGTGTAGATCTTTTTTTTTTTTTCAAAATTTGTTTAAGCTATTTTGATCTTTTGGAAACTTTGAAATTGGCTTTTTTTTAAAATTACAACGTATGGGATTGGATTTTAACTGAGATTACTTTAAATTCATAGATTGTATATGAATGTCTTCCATTTATTTAGTGTTCCTTTAACGTAATTTTTCTAAGCAATGTTTGATGGTTTTCATTTTATAGCTCTTGCACGAATGTTGATATGTTTGTCTCTAAGTATTTTGATGCTCTTGCAGGTAATATTATTTTTATTTTATAATATTTTATTTGTTTGCTGTACTGGGGGTTGAACCCTGTACCTTTGCACTGAGCTACATCTCCAACATTTAAAAAAATTTTTAATTTTGAGATGGTCTTACTTAGTTTACTAAGTTTCCAGGCTGGGCTCAAACTTGGGATCCACCTGTAATGCTGGGATTGCAAGTGCGTGCTGTCACATCCAACTTGCTGTATTATTTTGTTTGCTACTTACCTATAGACATAAAGTTGAATAATGTATGTTGACCTCATATTCTACAAACTTGTTAAGACTCACTTGTTGATAGTAACAGCTTACTGGAGGAGTCCCTTAAGATTTTCTGCATAACACATGTCATTTGTGAATAAAGAGTTTTACTTCTTTTTTTCCCCCTGTCTGTATGCTTTTTGTTTCTTTTGCCTGGTGTATTTCATTAGGCAGGGCCTCTTGTAGAATGTTGAAGAATAATGTAACTGGACATCCTTATCTTGTCTTCAGTCTCAGGGATGAAGCACTCAAACTTTTATTTTTAGTGTGATGTTAGCAGTAGGATTTTCATAGATGCCATTTAATCAGGCTGAGGAAATGCTCCTCTATCCCTAGTTTGTTGAATGTTGTTACTGTGAATGAATGCTGAATATGATCACAAACTTTTTCTATGTCTAAGCAAGTGATCATGTGATTTTTTTCTCTTTTATTCTGTTCATAATAAAACAAGACCTCAGTCTGTGACTGATCATGTAGCCCGGTCTCCCACAGGGAGTATTGATTTCCTTTTGATTTCATTAAAGAGTTTGAGGAGTAGTGGCATTAGAACGTCTCTAAATTTTTTATGGAATTCAACAGTGAATCTGTCAGGACCTAGGCTTTTCTTTAAATGACTTCTTCAATTTCCACTGAGTGATATTGAGTTATTTAGAATTTTAGTATCTTCTTGATTTGACTTTGGAAATTCACATGTATCAAAGAATCTGTCCATTTCTTTTGTGTTTTCCAACTTATTAGAGTACAAATTCTCAAAGTAGGTACTGATGATCTTCTGAATATCTGCAGGATCAGTTGTAATTTCACCCTTTTCACTCCTTATTGCAGGAATTTGAGTCTTTTCATTTCTTTCCTTTCTTCTGATAAAGTTGGTTAAGGGTTTGTCTATTTTATTTAATCTTTCAAAAAACTACTTCTGTGATTCACTGATTCTTTAAAGTCTTATTCTCACTTGCGTTTATTTCTGCTCTGATCTTTATAATTTCTTCCCTCATACATATTTTGGGTTTAACTCGTTCTTCTTTATCTAGAAGGTTGAAGTTCAACATTAGGTTACTTATTTGAGCTTGCTCTGTTTTTGTGATGTGGGAATTTACTGGTATAAATTTCTTTCATAAGACTGCTTTCATTGCATCCCATAAGTTCTGGTATGTTGTACTGGCATAATAGTTTAACAATATAAACTGTCTAATTTCTTCTTCATTTTCAACTGTGATCCATTGGTTGTCAGGAGGTATTATTTAATTTCCACATGTTTATACAGATTTTGTGGTTTCTTTTGCCATTGATTTCTAATTTTATTGTACTATGACATAATAGTATGCACGAGATAATTTCAGTTTCTTTGCATTTACTTAGTCATGTTCTATGGGCTAGTACATGGTCTGTTTTGGGGGAAGTCCTGTGTGTAGCTGAGAAGAATGCTTATTCTGTTTTTTGGGGGGCTGGAACACTTAAGATATCTACTAAATCTATTTGCTCAAAGGTTTGGTTCATTTCTGACATTTCTTTATTGATTTTTCATCTATTAATGACAGTGAGGTATTTAGGTTTCCCAACCCAGTTGTGTTAGTGGTTATTTGATTTTTCATGTTCATTAATATTTATCTTATATAGTCGCATGTGCTGGCATTTTGCACATATATATTTATGATATCTCTTTCTTTTGAATTGGTCCATTAACAAGTATGTAGTGACCTTCTTTGTCTCTTATGATCATTCATGGCTTGAAATCTACTTTGTCTGCAAATAGAACAGCTACCCTTGTGACTTCCCTGGTTTCTATCACCTAGAGTATTGTTTTCCACCCTTTGCATTTCTTTTTGAGTTAAATGTGTTTCTTGTATGCAGTGTATCATTGGATCTTGTTTTGATCCATTCTGCCAATGGTGAATCAAGACCATTTACATTGATGGTTATAACTGATAAGTCTTGACTTATCCTTGTCATATTACTTTCCTGTTGGTTTCCTTTCTTCCCTTCTGTTTAATTGCTTGCCTTGCCTGGTGGATTCATTCTATTATAAGTAATGGAATTGTGCTCTTCTGTGTCTCTTTTTTTTCTCCCAAGTTTTTTTTATTTTAAAGAGAATAAAACAAAACAAAACAAATCAGAACAAAGCAGATCAGAGTGGAACGATGCAAGCAACACAGGACTTCAAAACAAGACACCGGGAAATCAACAGTGGCTACCATAATGTCTCTTGTTTTTTTGAAATAGTTGCCCATACCTTCACACACAATAAATTCAAACAAAACAAAATACTATAAAACCAATCAAAACAAAAGAGTGAAAGCATTATGGGCCTTCCAAACCAGACAATAGAAAACCAACAATAGCTACCATAATGTCTTTTGTTTTCCTCAAAATAGCTGTTCATACCTTCATACATATTGAAATCAAATAATAGAAAACACTAAAACCAATCAACACAAAGAATAAAAACATTCTTGGTCTTCGAAACAAGATGATATGAAATCAGCAATGTCTATCACAATGTCTTGTTTTCTTTGAAGTAGCTGTTCATACCATCACACATAATAAAATCAATTCATGTAAATTCTTTAGGAGAAATTCTAGACATTTATAAACCTATACATGTATATCTATCCTTTCTGTATTAGAGGAAAAAACAAAACAAAACAAAATACAAGAAAAACAAGAAGCAAAGGAGACAAATAAATAACAATAACAGAGAACACAAAACAATGACAATATAAGCTTTCACAACAAAGTGGTAGGAACATAACGAAGGTTGTTATTTTGCTTGGCTATCTTCAGAAGAGTTACTCAGATTACCAGATATAGACTTGAAAATTGATCTTGTCCTATGAATGTTAACTGTTTTATTCTAAGAACTGATAGATCAGTAGTACAATCATCCCAGCTATCCTAAATGTATGTATACAAATTTAAATCATTTTTCTTTTCCCTTTCTTCTTTTCTCCTTTTCCTTATCTGAGTTATTTTTCTCCCATTGAGCAGTTTCTTACCCTTTCACAATATTTATTGAAGATTTTATATCTTACTGACTCTTTCAGTTTCTTACGTTAGGGAAACAATACAGTATTTACACATGTGTATTGGGTGATATGCTATGTACCCCCAAGTCCTCACATACTTTCGATAGGGCTAAGTCTGGCGCTTGCTTGTGTTCAGTTTGCTGTACCCGCCCAGGGGTGGAGCCAACATACAGTGTAAGGGAAGGCCGGTCTTCCGCTTCCTCTTTCTTTCTCTCTCTCTCTCTCTCTCCCTCGCTCGCTCACCAACGCGCCTTGCTGCTCATGGCTGCAATGAAAGGCAGCCCTGCCCCGCCATGCTGACTTGGAGCCAACTAATGGACTGAAACTTACAAGAAACTGTAAGAATAAACCTTTCCTTCCCTAACTTTGGGCATCAGGTATTTTGTCTCGGCAACAAGCGAAAAGTAACCAAGACAACATGTGAATTTGATTTATTTCACTTATGAGTATGGTCTCAAGTCACATTCCTTTACCTATAAAAGCTTCAATGTGCTCCCTCTTTATAGCTGAGTAATACTCCATTGTATAAAAATTCCACATCCTTTTTTATCCATTCCTTGATCAAGGGGCATTTGGGTTGTTTCCAAGATTTGGCTATTACAAATTGTGTTGCTATGAACATTGGTGCACATATATCACTGTGGTATGATGTTTTCAATTCTTCTGGGAATATGCCCAGAAGCGGAATTGTTGAGTCAAATGGGACTTTCAATCCCAGCTTTTTGAGGAACCTCCAGACTGATTTCTATAATAGTTGCACCAGTCTGCACTCCCACCAACAGTGCAGAAGAGTTCCTTTTCCCCCACGGCCTCTCCAGCATTTGTTATTGGTGGTTTTCTTGATCCTGGTCATTCTCTCTGGAGTGAGATGAAATCTCAGTGTTGTATTAATTTGTATTTCTCTAACGACCAATGATGCTGAATATTTTTTCATGTATTTATTTGCCATTTGTATTTCTTCAGCTGAGAAGTGTGTATTTATCTCAGACGCCCATTTTTGGATTAGGTCTTTGAATTTTGTGGGTCCTGATTTTTAAAAATTCTTTATGTGTTCTAGATAGAAGTCCTTTGTCTGAGGGACAGTTAACTAAGATTTTTTCCCAATTCGTGGGTTTTCTTTTCTCTCTGTTGGAGATTTCTTTTGATATACAAAAACTTTTTAATAAGACAAGATCCCAGTTGTTGATTCTGGAAAGTATTTCACATGCAGTTTGATTTTTGTTCATGAACTCTCTGCCAACCCCTATGTCTTCAAGATTTCTACCTACTTTGTCTTCCAGCAGGTTTAGTGTTTCTGTTTTAATATTTAGAACTTTGATTCATGTTGACTTTAGTTTAGTGCATAGTGACAGGCATGGTTCTAGTTGTAGTTTCTGGCATATGGAAAGCCAGTTTTTCCAGCTCCACTTATTAAAGACACTATCTTTCTTCCAGTGAATGTGTTTGGCCCCTTTGTCAAATATAAGGTGGTTGAGTGTGTTTGTAGTTGTGGCTGTATATTCTAATCTATTCCATTAATCTTCAGGTCTGTTTTTATTCCAGTACCATGCTGATTTTTTTTTTATCACAGTAGCTTTGCAGTTTAACTTCAAGTCAGGGATTGTGATGCTTCCTGCCTTTCCTTTATTGCCCAGAATTTCCTTTGCTATTCTAGGACTCTTCTGGTTCCAGATGAATTTTAGGACTGATTTCTCTAGAACTGTGAGGTATGTTAATGGTATTTTGATTGGAATTGCATTAAATTTGTATAAAAATTTTGGAAGAATGGCCATTTTCACAATGTTTGTTCTTCCTATCCATGAACAAGGAAAGTCTTTCCGTTTTCTGAGATCCTCTTTGGTTTCTTTTTTCAGAGCACTGTAATTTTCATTAAATAGATATTTTACTTCCTTTGTTAGAATGATTCCTAAGTATTTCAATTTTTTGGATGCTATTGTGAAGATTGTGGTTTCTTTTACTTTTCTCTCAGTGAGTTTGTTGTTTGTATAGAGGCATGCTATTGATTTTTGAGTGTTGATTTTGTATCCAGCTACAGTACTGAATTTGGTTATTACATATAGAAGTCCAGATTTTAGGGGGTTCTCATCTATAAAGTATCATGTCATCTGCAAATAATTATAATTTAACTTCTTCCTTTCCTATCCTAATTCCTTTTATTTCTCTTTCTTGTCTAATTGCTCTGGCTAATGTTTCCAGCACTATGTTGAATAGGAGTGGTGATAGTGGACAGTCTTGTGTTGTTCCTGATTTTAGAGTGAAAAGTTTCAATTTTTGACAATTTAATATGATGCTGACTGTTGCTTCGTCATAGATGGCTTTTATCAGATTGAGGTAAAGACCATTTATTCTGATTTTCTGTAGGGTTCTTATCATGAATGAGTATTGGACTTTATCAAAAGCCTTTTCTGCATCTATTGAAGTGATCATGTGATTCTTATCTTTGGCTCTATAGATATGATATATTATGTTTATTGATTTGTGTATGTTGAAACATCCCTGTACTTTGGGGATGAATCCCACTTGGTCGTGGTGTATAACCTTCTTCATAATTTGCTGTATTCTATTTGCCAGTAGTTTATTGAGGATTTTTGCACCTATGTTTATTAGGGAGATTTGCCTGTAGTTCTCTTTTTTGATTGGGTGTTTCCCTGGTTTTGGTATTAGGGTAATGCTTGCTTCCAGGAATGAGTTAGGGAGAATTGCTTCCCTTTCAATTTCACTGAAGAGTTTGAGGAGTGTTGGCATTGTCTTCCTTAAATTTCTTGTAGAATTCAGTTAAGAATCCATCAGGACCTGGACTTTTCTTTGTTGGTAAGGTTCTAATTACATTTTCAATTTCATTAACTGAAATTGGGTTATTCAGCAGTTTTACATCTTCTTGATCCAGTGTAGGTAAGTTGTATATTTCTAGAAATCTGTCCATTTTTTTCTGTGTTACTGAACCTATGTGAGTAAAGGTTTTTGAAATAGGTATTGATGATCTGTATTTCCACAGGGTCTGTAGTAATTTCACACTTTTCATTTCTTACTGCATGAATTTGAGTTTTTCTTTCCTTTTTTTTTTAAAATAAGGTTGGCTAGGGTCTTACCAATTTTATTTATTCTTTCAAAGAACCAACTCTTTGATTGTTTAATTCTTTGTATTGTTTTCTTAGTCTGTACTGCATTAATTACTGCTCTGATCTTTATAATTTCTTACCGTCTTTTGGCTTTGGGCTTGACTTACTCTTCTTTTTCTAGATGTTTGAGGTGTAGCATCAGGTTGTTTGTTTGTGTTCATTCTGTTTTCCTGATGTGGGAATTCATCTCAATAAATTTCCCTCTGAGCACTGATTTCATTGCATCCCACAGGTTCCGGTAAGTTGTATTTATATTTTTGTTTGCTTGTAGATACTATTAATTTCTTCTTTTATTTCCTCTGTGACCCATTGATTGTTCAGGAGTGCATTATTTAACTTCCATGTGTTTATGGAATTTTTGTAGATTTTTTTGTCATTAATTTCTAGTTTCACGGCACTATGATCAGATAATATGCCTGGGATAATTTCAATTCTTTTGTATTTACTTAAGCATGTTTTGTGGGCTAGTATATGATCTATTTTAGTGAATGTCCCATGTGAAGCTGAGAAGAATGTATATTCTGATGTTGTTGGGCAAAACACTCTGTCCACGTCTACTCAGTCTATTTGTTCACAAGTTTGAGTCAGTTCTGTTATTTCTTTGCTGATTTTCTGTCTAGTTGATCTGTCTCTTTGTGTCAATGGAGTGTTAAGGTCCCCTGTTATAACTGTGTTATTGCTTATTTGAGTTTTCATTTCTATTATCACTTTTTTTATATAGCTGGGTGATCCCATATTTGGTGCATATATATTTAAGATTGTTATTTCTTCCTCTTGAAGTTTTCCCCTAATTAGTAAGTAGTGACCTTCTTTATCTCTTTTGGTCATTCTTGGTTTGAAGTTCACATTGTCTGCAAACAGAATAGTTACCTCTGCTTTTTGGGGGTTTCTGTTGAATGATTATTTCCCACCCTTTGACTTTCAGTCCATGAATTTCCTTTTGGGTTAAATGGGTTTCTTGTATATAGCATATGGTTGAATATTGCTTCTTGATCCATTCTACCAGTCTGTTTCTTTGAATTGGTGAATTGAGGCTATTTACATTAATCATTATAGCTGATATTTATTGGTTTATTTGTGTCATGTTATCTTTCTGCTGTTGGTTCTTTATCTTTCCCCTCTGTTTAATTGTTTGCCCTGCTTAGTGGCTTTTTTCTGTTGGTGTTCATGGAGTTGTAGTTATTTTTATTTCTATCTAGAATATATTTCAGTATTCTTTACAGGGTTGGTTTGGTGGTCATGAAGTTCTTTAGCTGTTCTTTGTCATGGAAGTATTTCTCCACCAATCTTGAAGGACAGTTTTGCAGGGTACATCAATCTGGGTTGGAAGTTGTTTTCCTTTAGGATTTGAAACACTTCACTCCAGGATCTTCTTGACTTCATTTTTTTGTGTGGAGAAGTCTGCTGTGATTCTGATGGGCTTTCCTTTATAGGTGATCTGTCTCTTTTCTCTAACAGCTTTTAATATTCTGTTCTTATGTTGAATTTCTGGGATGGTGATTATTATATGTCTGAGTTTAGATTTATTTTGGTTATGGCTAATTGGAGTTCTATATGCGTCACTTATCTGTATGTCAATTTCCTTTCCCATGTTTGGGAAATTTTCATCTATTGCTTCTGTAAATAGTCTTTTGATATCATTTGTGTTGTCACTTTCTTTTTCATTTACGCTTTTCAATCATATATTGTTTTTCTTTGCATCATCTTGAAACTGTTGAATTATTATTTCCTGATTCCTTGTCATTTTTGACAGATCTTTCCTTTCCAGTTCATTCTCTGCAATCTTGTCTTTGAAGTCTGAAAGTCTGTCTTCACATTCATTGAGGCAGTTTTGCCAGTTTTGATGGAATTTTGATTTCTTGGATATCTCTTTGAATCTGCCTTCTGTTTCTTTCTTAAATTGTTCATTCAAAGTTTCCATTTTTTTGCAATGCTCTTCAATTTTTTAAACTATGTCTTCCAGGGTGCAGACAAATCCTCTGTGCTCTTCCATATCTGACTCTGTCAGTGGCATTGTAACCCAGTCTTTTAAATTCTTATATATTTGTATATTTTGTGTCATATCTGTTTCTCAAGTAAACACTGACTGATACAATGTTTCAGTAAAATGTATTAAGTCAAACTGTCTATTGAATAAGAGAGGTAGGGTAATCTATAGCTATTTTATTATGACTAGGAATGAAACTGTCTTCATTTACATTTGATAGTCATGCTATAATTAAACCAGATTGAAACAGGTCCCCATGTCAGCTTGAATAAAATGTAACACTAATGTATATTTAGAGGTTTTTTTCTGACCCAATGTTTCCAACTGATTCCTTGCTAGAAACAATGACTTCTATGTATCAACATATTTTCTTTTGACCACTGAAAGCAAGGAAAACAAGAGATCCAAACTGTTCTGATTCTAATATCATCTAGAGCATTTATGCTTAAAAATCACTGGAGGAAAATCAACAACTTAAAGATAATGTCACTTTTGCAGACATAGGTTTTAATTTCATCCAGGTCTAAAATAAAAACATTATTCATTGTATGATACAGGAATTTGAAAATTAGTCAAGATAAGGAATCTCTTTTGCAGTCCAGAACCTTATTAAAAGTAATGAAATTATCTTTAAAATCTGCTAATTAAATCTGAATATTGACCAAGTTGATTAGCTAAGTAAAAAAATACTCTGCATCAAATGACAGTGATGATAATGGTAGCTGAGAAAAAGAAAGAAGTGTCCGAGAGCATGAAAAATGATTCATCTGTTTAAAGGAGAGCAGAAAAAAATGATAGTGGCTTCTGTAGGTAAGTGTCCCATATAAATTCTGTGAAATGGTTCATGAAATCTTTTAAAATTAAACATTTCATTAAAATATTACATATATAAATATACACCAAAAGTGCATGTTAGTGTCGGGTCAGTTAATGTTTGTACACTGGGACATCTGTGCAGTAAAATCCAAGATTAGAAATAGCACTGCCAGCATGCAGGGGGGCCTCTTGCATCTCCGTCCAAGTGTTACCTCTCTCTTGAGAAAAAAAAAATCACTGGCCTGACTTTAAAAAGCGTAAATTATTTATCTCTTTGTACTTTATATTAAGAGAAGCATATAGTTTGTACTCTTACATTTGGCTTCCTTTATTTAATGTTAAGTTTCTGCAGAATTTATCCATAGTATATGGTTCCAGGTATTTAATTCTCACTGTGTATGGCATTCATTATATGAATATGGGAAACCGATTTGTCTACTCTACTATTGGCCAGCATTTTGGTAGTTCAAATAAATTGTAAAAAATGTCTTATAGATTCTTTTTAAATTCAAGGGTTAAAAATTCATGTTACATAAAAATGTGTCTATTACATCCATCCAGACATCACGCATTTCATATTCTCTGGAGAAAAGTTTGTAGACAATATATCAAGATATTACCCTTTAATGCTACCTACGACTAAACTTTTTCTTCCATTTGTACTTTCCAGTTTTCTCTAATTAGTGTTTATCCATTCTGTACTCAAAACAAAATGAAACCCCATAAAATAAAAGACATACGCCTTTCTGTGCTAACTCAGCCATAAATCACTGGCACTTAGGAGGGCTGATGCCTCACCAGGCCACGCCCACGGGGCCGGGCAGATCCTCTCCTAGTGACGGAAGCCAGTAAACACAGGACGTCTGCTGACTCATGGAGCTGAAAGTTTACTGATTAACGAGTTGAATTTGCCAAAGAAAGTGGGCCATCAGTCCTCATATTTTCCCATCTATTTACTACAAAAAGGAAAATCTGTTATTCACTTATCATTATGGAGCATATGGAGACAGAGCAAAGACACACCAAACAAACAGCAGATCAAAGCTGAGATTCTGTTCCAATGTTGGCAGTAACTTTTGCTTTCTCTGGATGTGATTATCATGTAACTGATTTGTTTCAAGAAATAATAGCAGAAACTTACGTGGCTTAATTCCCCAAGCATCTTTTTAAAAATTAAAAGAAAATTACAGAAGATCAGAATGTATTTGTTTGTCATTTATCTGTTGCATGTACTATTTCCTAACTTCTCTTTACTGCTGCGTTGTCTATTAACTTTTTTCTGAAACTCAAGTTTGGGGAATATGTCCACAAAATGGATACATACATTTTATGAACGTTTTCTTCTTATGAACATGCAGGTTCTTTAAAATCTATTCCAATAATCCCTGGTTGTTTTCTCAAAACCTAGTGTAGAGAGTGCTACCAAGTCTGTTTTGGGAGAAAAATTTTTATAGTCCAATGTATTTGATAGATATCATGTGTTATGGATTACAAACTGGTGCTCAACTTAGCACCAGCTGAATTAAATTGAGTAAAGATGCTCCACCTGAAGAATGTTGCCAGCATAAATAGGTACATGGAGAAGAACAGCCAGGCATTGTGGGTTCTTTCAAGAGTTGCTGTTCCAGCTGCTGGTTCTCCTGGTGGTGCTTGTCATGCTGGCTTCCCCAATATGGATTCGGCCATTATTGTCGGAGGAGCTCGGGACCTCATCGGTGAGAGTGGCTGTGGTTCACGTTGCGGGAGCTCTGCTCCTCACATTGTGCATCGCTTCCTGGCTCCGGAGGGGAGGCTGTGTGCTGGAGAAGCTTGTCACGCTGGGCTTCCTGACCTGTGCTCAACTGTTCTCCACTATCGGAGGAGCACGGGACCTCATCGCCATTGGGGCGGCCGTGGTGCTCTTCAGGGCAGACCCGCTTCTTCTTTTGAGCGTGACTTCTCGGTTCCCACATAGAACCCTCAACCCACTGCACAACTCCTTCACCCCGCTGGCATAGACTTCCAAGTTCCACTGCTGACCTTTGGCTGTCCTGGCACAGAACCGTAAATAGTCTGGAGTGAGTCCTTATTGTGGGCTCTCAGAAGGCATTGTCATGTGTTTTGGGTCTCCAGTGGGACTCTTGCAGGACATTGCTGTGGGATCCAGACCCTTGGCTAAATATCCTGGGTCTTAGTGTTGTGGGTAGATTTTCCTGCACTTTCTTATAACTCTAGGTGACTATTATAAAACAATATTACAAACACTGTGTCCTGTAGCAGTTGTTCTCCCTGTAAACCCTGACTACAACACCATATTAAAACAATTTGAATAGGTTTTTAAAGTCTTAAGTGAATTGCAATGTTCTAGGTGGCTGAGGATTTATTATGGAGAATATTTCATTGTATGTGATGACCAAAGAAGCATTGTGTGTTCGTGTCCATTTGGGTGCACATGCATACATGAATGTGTATGACCATATGTTTGCATAGAGTGGAAGTAGGAATTCTAAGAATATCTTTTAAGGGTTGATTTGTGTTCTAAGACTCCAGATCCTACAAGGAAGGATTGGACAATAATCTAATTAGTAGTGTCTGTAACACAAGGGAAAGATGAGTCCTTCTGAATGGTCGGAACCTACACAGCTCCAACCAATGTTGAGATGTAACCTCAGGGACTGTCAGATCTTCTGATTTGTCAGAAAAAGAGAAAAATATATGTAGATTTAAAAGGATATAAAATATCCTAAGTTTTAGGTGTTGGAAAATAATTTGAATGTTTAAAAAACCCTGTGTGGACTACATAAGATACGCTTGCCAACTAGATTCAGCCCACAGACTGACAATTTGCAAACTCCAAAGGCTACGGATCCATTATTTAGCACACAGTGTTTTGTGCTATCTGATACATTTCAGGGTACTATGTATGATGTTTAAAGCATGTATTATATCCTATAGCCTGTCATGTACACAATTATAGCAGCATTAATTAATTCACTGAAAAATACTAATCAGACAGTGTTGAGCACTCAAACCTAAGGTATTTAACTATAAACTCATCTATAATGTGTGTTGGACTGGAAACTTGATGGGTTCTTTTTTAGTGCTAAAAACCCTGTAATCTGATAGAGCTATGTGTTGGTGGCGATCAACCTGGGAAACTAGACTTTTGGTCTGAATTTTCTGGTGCCAGTGTATTAGTTAGGACAATTCCTAACTGCCTATACAAATGCTCATTATTATAGTCTATCTTGGAGTAAGACATCCTCATCAGAGTGACTTCAAATTGGGCACATTTATTTTCTACAAAATTCTGTGGAACAAGACATAGCAGTATATGTGCAAATACATTTGTAATCATAGAATCAGAGCAGTAGAAGGTGAGTTACAGCAAAATTGCTTTACTTCAAGACATACAATGTGTGTTCAAATATATTTGGAATCTTAAAATCATAGACTAGAAGGTGAGTTACAGCAAAATGGATTTAGTTTGCCTTCTAATTCTTACAATTGTCAAATACTGTGTATCCATTGATTGATCTTAGATACAGGGCAGTCTTTCTTCCTACTCTTTGTTGGGTAGATTGGGAAATATGATTTTGGGGCATGTCTACAACACTTAACTACTTATTTTGGAGAGATTCAAATCAAAAGTGAAAGTGAGGAAAGAATCCGAGAAACTCCATGATCAGTCCTGGTTCCCTTACTCCATGATCACAGACCATTGGTTATGCTCAGGACTAGAGGAGAGAGATGTGCTGGTGGGGAGGACTGTCGGGAAAGCCCTGTCATTGCTGGAAAGCAATGTGGTGTAGTACAGGAGGCTCGAGTCCTTCTTAGGCATAGTAGTTTCAGATCTTAAGAGTTGCCTTTTGCAAGCTTATGTAATACTTAAATGCTATGGAATGTAGCAGCAGGAGAGCTGTAAGATCCTTTTGTCTCATCAGTACTTTTGAGTCTGTGTACTAAATAAGGACAGAAATCCATATGTACCCAGATATCGCCTGATTAGGATGCTGCCACCTAACAGAATTATCTGGCAATGAGTAGAAGCTATAGAGTCTGGTCATAAAGATAGTAAAAATTGGTAAAATGATAATGGCTAAATGGAAGTACTTCAAGTTAATGAAAACTGATAAACTAGTATGTTCAAATTAAAGTGCAGTACTTATCAATATTGATTGGAAAGTTTGGATTGTGCCTTGCTTGCTCTGGATATATCCCAGGGTGACCCCTAATAGGTCATGTTTGTCCACTCCTTCCTCTCATATTTGTGCAGATCCATAATTTGTTTTTAACCAATGGAGTATGGCAAAACAGAGATTTTTGAAGATGTAATTAACATCCCAAATCTGTTGATTTTGAGTTGATCAAAGGGAATTTATTCTGACCGGACTTGAATTCATCAGGTGCCAGCCCTTGAGAAAGCCTGGAGGTGTTCCCAGAAGATAGAGGCCTCGTCTCTCACTTGTCTTGAAGAAACGGAACCTCAGGATTTCTACAGCTGCAAGACAGTGAATTCTCCCAACAACCCAAAGAGGTTTGCAAAGAAGTTTTTCCCTAGTGTGGACAGCTCCTTGATCATAGTCTTAGGAGATGCTAGCAGAGGACCCAACAAACCCATGGCTGGGCTTTGTTCCAATCAAATGGCAAGACGATAAACAGGTGTTTGGAAGTTAGAGCAGTCTGTTAAACAGCAACAGAAAAGAAAGCATTGCCCTGCTCCCATGGAGATGACATCTTATAGGATAGCAGCAGGTTATTTTACTATGGGTTTTGGGTAGGGGTGGGTCTAGTGCTAGTGCTTTCCAATATTTTCATATCTCTGGCATGTGTCTGAGGCAGATGAGTCAGAGAACCCTTCCACATCAGCTTGGTTAGCAAAGGTATTACTTGGATGTCTGGTGATTATTGACCTTTGGGCATATATCTGCCTTGAAATCTAAAGGAAAAAAGGAAAGAAAGAGGTTGATCTATACATACTATATCATTTGAGTCCCTGAGCAATGCTGTGAGGTAAATACTATTAGCCACACTTAGGGATACAATAACCAAGATATAGAGAGACAAAGCCACTAACTAAGGGTATGTTAAGGAAAATTAAAACATGGCTGTGTACCCTTACAACGTCTAAATGACCCACTCAAGTATTATGTGACTCTCTAGGTGAATGGACTTTTGTATGATGTTGCCGTGTCAGCAGATCTACTTTCCTGTGTTTGTAGTACTGAGGACCCAGCTTCTTTTTGGCTACTGGTTGGAGGTTGCTCTTGGTGACTAGAGGCTGTCGGTAGCTCCTAAAATTCACTCAAATTCCCAGAGACTGCCTACAGCTTCTTACCATGAGTGCTTTTATAACACGGCTGCTGGCATAATCAAGCAGCCCAGAGCATCCTCTGTAAAGGTAGGGTCTTTTACAGTGTAACCTAAACACGTGGCGATGTCTCACCGCCTGTGCCATCTGCTGTTGGGCAGAAGCAATCCTTGATTGAGGCCTCTTTAGCAGAGCATTGATCTGTGATGTTCACAGTGTTGCTTCTTTTACTCCTTGTCATTCTTCTTTTCTTTTTTTTCTTTTTTCTTTTTTTGTACCAGGAATCGAACTCACAATCTCACGACTGCCAGGCAGGAGCTTACTCTGCTAAGCTAAATCCCCGGGCTTTTTTTTTTTTTTAAGTTGTAAAGGGAATAAAACAAAAACAATAAAATGAAATAAAACAAAATGGTGAGAACAATATTGGATTTCAAAAACAAGACAGAAGGACAACCCCCATAGTTCACCTTGTCATTCTGAAAGTCAATCTTCTCTGCAAATTTTGAGGTTCTTTGGAATCAGAAAAAAGATCCAGTCAGCTGCAGAACACAGAGCCCCCTCTCAAGACACGGGGAGGGTTCACGTGCTTGATCGTCCAGTTAAAGTTAATCAGCAGTAAGTTATTAATTCACCAGGGCATTGCTTTCTCAAAGCTCAGAGAAACAGACTTGGGCTCCCAGTCTAGTAGTTAGGGGATTAGATAATGAGACTAGGGGAACAGAATTTTGCAATGAGAGCAGGAAGGATGGGTCAAGTTTGGGGTAAAGGCTTAATTCTTTCAACCCAGGGACATGCAGTCCAAAGTAACTTGCAGGATTGCTTCTTTCTGAAGGAAAAATGCTTGAAATTAGACAGGCAACTGTTTCATTTGGGCTACTGATTGAAATACATTTTATTAATACATTATCTCTGAGTGTAGGGTTTTTTTTTTTTTTTTTGGTCTGGCATGTATAGAGAAAATATTCAAAATTTAAAACTCATAATCTGCATATTTTTAAGTGAGGCTTCCAAAAGTCCTGAAAAGTGAAGGGTTGGCAGGATGAGAAGAACCCAGGGTTTTGAAAATGGACCTAGGATTTTGTTCCAGCCAACTCTGTCACTGAGAAAATTATTATCCCTTCTTTGAACTTCATTCAGATTCTTCATTTGTAGAATGTCCAAAATGAACACCAAAAGAGTAGACACCTTTGAAAAATCCAACAAGGCACAAGTGGCCTGTGGCTGAAGTAAGTCTGGATAATCAAATCCTGATAGATTTTTGGGTAGGACGTTTAGGGTAAGTCCAAGGATATTTTTATCTGACAATGTCAATATAGATTACCACCAGGTTTTTCTTTACACTAGAGTGCTAGGCCATAGGATGCTGATTTTCCCCAATGTAGTAATGTTTATGTTTCACGAATTTTGAGTTTGATAAGGTTCCTACAATGCTCTGCAAGGCCACACACAAAAATTTAATAGGTATACCTCAGAGAAATTGCTGGAAACTTGTAATAGGAAAACAGGTGCTGTTTGGTGTATAAAACTTGATTTGTTGGTGGATAAAAATTATATACAGTCACTTGTGGGGATCTGTGCATAGCGTAGCAGAGTTTGCCATGGAATATTAGTAGAACTTCTCCCATTGCTAGACAATTTTCACTTTGGCCACAGATTAAAGAACTGGCCTAGAATAAAAGTGCAAACCCTGCATTGCGTTTCTCCCACAGGGCCAGGGTGCTTCCTAAGACTTGAAAAGGGGTTCTTTAATAACCCACTCTTTCCTCTTGTTCTACTTTTTCTTGAATTTGGCCACAGGAAAGCAGTGAATCTTTCTGTCTTTACATACAGCTGACTTCAGCACAAGTTAAAGAATTCAGTCTAGAGAACAAGTGAGATGCGAGGAGGAAATCTTATTAGGATCATTTTCTTTGTTTCAGTATGTCCGGTCTGGGGCTTTCCTGCCAGCACATCCTTGGTGACTTTCTCCGGTCAATTTTTAAATAACTTACGTGACTGTCCTTATTTCTCTTAGGAATTCACTCTACCATGAAATGGAGCTGACTCTTAGGCTGTTCTCCCTGAGATAATAATATTATGGTGTAGAATTTCTTCATAGATTTGCCTTTATTTAATTTTACTTCCATCAAGAAATCAATAAGAATGGAGAAGGGAAGGTAATAAGGAGCTGGACAGGGCAAGGAAGGAGTTGGCTGTTCGGTGGAGGAAGGGGCCGGAGGCTGGACAGCAGAAGCTATGAATGAAGACAGCTGAGGGGGACAAGTCAGAAGGGATCTGAGGAGGCAGCAGCAGCCCAAGATTAGCAGTAAGTTTCCTTCCTAATTATGAACTCTCTTTGAAGTGGTTTCAAGAAATTAACTTCAGGAATCTCTATGGTTTTGGTCAATGCTCAGAGGTTTCTAACTTCAAACTGATATTTGAAATCCTTCTCAAAGCTCTGTAGCTAACAGTGTGGATCTGCATAACCTAAGTTAGAACATCAATCCTGCTGGGGGCAGCAGTGAGGGCAATGGTGTCACTGCCTTCCACACTGTATCTTAATCGACTTTTCCCGTAGACCCACCTCTTTCTGCCTCCCTAGCTCACCTTCCAGGGTGCTTCACAGTTGAACTATATTTTACAAAGTCAGGAGTTCCTGAAGGAAACACAAGAGGGCAGAAGCATAGCATGCTGTGCTGTGTCCTGAACTCACCGGGAACCTGATTCCTAAAGGGTGATGTTCCAGACGGATGTTGGAAGGATCAAATTCACATCATAGTCTTAGGTTCCCATGAAAAAAACTCACAAATTGGAGAGCTAATTTAAAAACTCATTTCTTTTATACTAACCAAAGGTATAAAACTTTAAACATTTGAGTCTTCCTCTACTTTTCATTGTCAGTGGGTCCCAAAACCAATGGTTTAAAATTTCTTGGTAATTTGTTATTAATCTCGAAATAAAATTCGAAATTGTCCACATGAGCCATAGACCCTGCCTGATGTGATGTGTCCTTGGCTCTCTCCATGTCTGACCAGCCTTCTTTGCGTTCTGGCCGCAGTGACTACTGTCCATTTTCTACATGTGCCACCCTCTGTGCTTTGGGGTTTCCAGATACTGCAGACCTTTTACTCACAGTCCCTTCTCTAAGCCCCAGTTACCACTGCTTAATAGATTCACCATCAGGGAAATTGTCTCTGACCTCCCTGCTCCCAGACTAGGTCAGGCCCCTGTCACACACATCACAGGACTTTGCCTGCAGGGTAGGTCTGAATAAACACGCAGCAGAGTGTACATGGGTAAGGGTGTCCACTTTGCTGCACTGTAAACTTCACTAGCACAGAGACCTCATCTGTTGTACTTACTATCGCATCTCAGGGCCTGCCAGTCCACGGCACACTGGAAATGAATCTCTTTCTGCAGGGAAAAATGATCCTGTAGGTATCAGCCCATGCTCAGAAGCAGGCCTGTTTAGAGCAGGGTGTGAGCCCTTTGGGAACAGCTGGACAGTGAGCCCAGGATGCAGAGGCCCGTGGGGGTTGTTCCAAGTAATTAGAGCACCAACAGTTACTGTATAAACTGAGTTAAGGAAGCCAGAGACTAGCTTGTTGCCAGTCTGAGTCATCAAAGCAACCCTCCAACAGTCTCACAAGTTCCTTCTGGTGCGTCCCCGGGTTTGTAAACACAAGATGAGAACCACATGCTCCTCCACGGAGTTAACATCTCCTAATAACTCAATTCCAATCTCCTGGGTGTTTTGTATGCTTGCCCTAACTTCTTAAGACATATATATATATATATTTTTTCTCCTTTCCGCCCCTTATGTAAGTTAAGTCACTGAGAAACGAACACATTTTTGCTTCTTTGCAGCAGCAAGTACACTGCTGAATAATGCTTACAGTAATACTTAAGGACAACATCCATAGCATATGTCTTGGGAAAATTAAGAAGCTCCTAGAGAATCTTTTCATTTTTCTTATATAGTGGGGAGCTCAGTGGGATATTTAAGTTCAAGGTAAACACGAGTAGGAAGAGAGAAATGCCACAGTGGTGTTTTGTGGGTGAACTCACCTTATCGATTATCCAGAAGCTGAATCATGCAAAGACATAAGGAGAGGGAACTGGTAAGCAGAAAGCCTGCTGGTTGCTTGAGTCACCAGGAGACACACAAATAAGCTGGAAATTTTTGGAAAAAGAAAACTGTTCCAGAAGCTTTTTTAGGGAGAGTATGAAGGTATGGAGAAAAGGGACTTAATGGTGTCAAAGGCGTCGAAAAGAAGACACGGATCCTGGAAAGTATCGAAGCAGGACTGAGATACCATCCCCTTTGCATGGTGCTAAGGTCGAGTGGTTAGGAGCGTCCCATGCAGCTGTGGCTGGTACCAGGGGCACAAGGAGGTGGCACAGGAGTAACCTACGTTTGCAACTTCTCAATAAGTCCTGAGTAGGAGCCGGAAAGAACACTACTGAACAGTAGTGGGTGACAATCTAACGGCCCGAGTGGAACCACAGGGTTAAGGTACTGTGTCCAACAGGAGGAGAGGCAGAGTGCTAGGCCCTCGGCTTTGAAGTAAGGACTCTTGGTCTTACTCTCTGTTTCATTTAGCAGGCACTGTGCCTTCATGTGTAGGGCAGTCAGTCTCAAAATGAATATTTAAAGATAATGTGATATTTACACACGATGGAGTACTACTCGGTCACAAAGAAAAATAAACTCGAGTCATCTGTAGGAAAATGGATGCACCTTGAGGCCACAGTGTGAAATGAAATGAGTCAGATACAGAAGTGCAATATCGCATAGTTTCTCTTTACAAGAAACTCAAAATGTAAATAAAGAGCAAAATAAAAGATAATAGGACATAGGAAAATAGATCTATTTCAAATGGGAAGGGGATCAAGAGGTGGAGGGGGCAAAGAGGAAAAGGGGGTGAAAAGTTAAGGGGTGTTATGTACGTGTACCAACTCCTCATGAAGAATGTAATCGTTATGTACTGTAAACTTGCACTATACTAATAAAAATAAAAATATATCTCTTCAGTTTGATTAGGGACACTACTGCCCATCTTCTGCCACTGTCTTGGCCACCAAGATGATTGCTGTATGAATCTTAAATTTGAAAATGGTCTTGTTTGAATCCAAATTACACAGGCAGAAATCATCGAGCTCAAAGTACCGATCTCTCCTGGTATCGTTTGGTTCTATTACTGACTCCTTAAGTGAACAGTTTTACATATTCATATCTGGCTGCTTGTTGTAAACATCAGAATCCACAATGTGCTCTCCTAGAGTCAACTACAAGTGTGGAATTTTCCTTCCCTCAATGTTCAAATGGCACTGGAGTTGTTTCAGTAAACACAGATCGTTGGTGATGCAGGTGTCCCAGTGTCTTAGTCTTAGTTTTGTGCTGCTATAACCACAAACTCGATAATTTATAAAGATAAGAAATTTATTTCTTACAGTTATGGGTGGTAGGGAGTCCAATATCAAGGTACTGGCATCTGGTGAGGGCCTTTGGCTATGTTATTCCATGGTGGAAAGTGAGAGGGTGAGAGAAAGGGAGATCTGAGCATATTTTTATAGCAAACCCACTTTCTTGACAACAGGATTAATCCTTTCATGAAGGTCATCCTTATGACATATTCTCCTCATCAAGGTGTCACCTCTCAACACTGTTGCACTGGTGATTAAGTTTTTAGCACATGAACTTTTGGCGACACATTCAAACCGTGGCGCCCAGTTCATTTTCTGATGTGTGCTTCATTTGACTGTCCTCTGGGTCATACTGCTGGCCTTGCGCTGGGTGTTCATGGATGCTGGGCCATTTGTGGCTCTTATGCTTCCTGACTGGACTATTGATGTAAGAACTTTGGGCTCTATGGACTTATTTTGTTCTCACTACTATCTGAAATCAATCCATAATCATGTTGTATCCAGTGTACCTTGATTTAAAAATTTAGGTGCATAGTCTAAAGCCAAGATGAAGGGGTAAAAGAAATTAAATTCTGTCTTGGTTACTTTTCTCTCTTTGCTGGGACAAAATACCTGGCACCCCAAATGAAGGAAGGAAAGGTTTATTTAGGTTACAGTTTGTGGAGGTTTCAGTCCATAATCAGCTGGCTCCAAGGGTGGCATGGCACTGGGGCAACACTTCAAGGCAACAGTCAGCAAAAGCAGACAGAAGAAAGGCGGGGGGACAAGCCTCTTCTCCCTTATATTATAAGCAGGCTAGCCACCCTTCCAGGGCTGGTGTGGCACTCACACCACCTCTGTGCCCTCCTTTTGGACAGGCTGAGGATATTTACAAAGTAAGGATCCTGGCTGCTGAGGCTGTTGGTTAAATTTCTAAGCTTCTCAAGTTGACAAAATGTATCAACCATACAGATTCTTTCATTTTAAAACAAATCATTTAGCAGAAAACCAACCAAAAGAACGTTTTAATACCTTTAATTTCAGCTATTGCATAGGCTAACAGAGTGGGAGGTGGATTGAAACAGATTTCAATCTGTACTTTGCTACTGTCTAGCTGCATAACCTTGAACCAGTCATCTCAACTTTTGTAGCTGGGGCTTTTTTCATTTACTAAATGAGAGAATTACCTTAAGTAGATCAATTCTAAGGTCTTTCTGGCCCTAATAATCTGGGGAGACACAGTGCACAAACTTCTAAAGCCTATAGAGAAATGGAACTGCTCTAGTTCAGTAGGGGATTTGGATACAACTAGTACAGAGACCACTAGAAATTGGAATAATCATAATTTTGCCTGAGACAAGGAATCTCACCCATGAGGTTCCTATGTGCTAATCCATTTTTCCAGGCAAGTAAGAGAAAACAGCAGGGGAGACAAAAGGGTACTTACCCTGTATGGTAAGTATGAAGTGATGAGAAACACTTTGCACAAATTATAGTTTCTACAACTTTATAATACAGACATTATGCTCTCCCTTGACAGATGAGAAATCCAAGGCCTAGGGAGGTTAAGTACGGTTAAATAAATTGTTGAAAACTACAAAGCACACAATAAGTAAGTTTATCAAAGATTCAAATCTTTCTGGTTCCAAAGTTTATTTTTTTTCTTTTAAAGAGAACAAAAACTAAACAAAACAGAACAGAATGAAACAGATCAGAACAGAACAATGGAAGCAACATAGGACTTCAAAACAAGACAACAGTATATCAACAGTGGCTACCATAATGTCTTCTTGTTTTCTTTGAAATAGTTATCACTATCTTCACACACAATGAATTCAAACAAAACAAAATAGCATAAAACCAATCAAAACAAAAGAATGAAAGCATTGCAGGTTTTCAAAACCAGACAATAGGAAAATCAACAATGGCTACCATAATTGTTCCAAAATTTCTACTTTGAAACTCTTCCAAAATTTAAAAAAAATGGTGTAAAACAAGGATAGATTTATACTTCTCAATCTGGGTTTACTGCAAGGATTAATGTAAGTAATTTTACACAGGATTCCTTTTCAGTTTTGTTTTTGAGACAGAATCTTTTTCAGGCTGGGATGGAGACCATGATTTTCCGCCTCCAGAGTAGCTGGGATTATAGGCACATGCCATCTCATCTAGCTCCTATGACAGATCCTTAGTGATTGCCAAGAGAAGAGAAATGACTCATTTTTGTAGTAAGAGAGATTTTGGAAGTGATAGTCTTTTAAGAGGACTTTTTCAAGTCTCCATGGTATCTCTGTCTCGTCACTGCTGAAAGGCATATTTTTCCAGTGGATATCACCATCATCATCATCACCATAACTTGGATTCAGTTTATATCCAAGAGTTCCTGTATTGAAAGTTTGGTCCCCCAGGTAGTGCTGTGAGGAGGTGGCATGGAATGTTTAAAACAGGGCCTAGTGGGCCACTGGAGATTGACTTTGGAAAGGATTATGGGAGCCCGTGGGATCCCGGTCTGCTTTCTGGCTTCTTTTTCTTGTCTCCTCCTTTCCCTTTCTCCTCTTCCTTTCCCCTTTTTTCCTTCCTTTAGTCATACTGGGGATTGAGCCACACCCCCAGCCCTTTATTTATTTATTTATTTATTGGCACCGGGGATCAAACTCACAACCTTACGCCTGTCAGGCAGGTGCTTAAGCCACTGAGCCAAACTCCCAGCCCTAGTTTTTTTCTCACTATGTAACTCAGACCAGCCTTGCACTCACGTTGTAGCCCAAGCCGGCCTCAAACTCACAACGCTTCTCCTACCTCAGCCTCCCGAGTGCTGGGATTAAAGGCATGCACCACTACGCCCAGCTCCCAGAGGACTTGTTTAGATAGAGTGTTGCCCTCCACCCCTAGGGTTTCATAGTTAGTAGTTCTGGGGTGGGAACCACACACTTTGCATTCCCCACAGGTTCTCAGGTAATGTTGGGAACCTCTGGGGTGCTGACTGGAGGACTCCTGGCTCATTGGTGTGCAGGAGGGTGCAGGAAATTTATGGCTGTTGTGAAGAGGATTGGAAACAGCTTCTAAACACAGAGGGGCTCTGTCTGAACAGGAACAATTGTGTTTACGTCAGGCGTCAACTCATATAGTGGCATCACTGTGCGATGTGCCTCTTCCTGGGACAGAGCGCATCTATTACATGACCCAGCATGTCCCCAAGTCCCTTACTTTCATTCTTAACCCATCTGTCTCCTTCCTGCCATTTAAATTCCTGGGGGAAGTTGAGAGTCAGTAAAGTGGTTGATCTGACTATTACTATGTGTAAGAAACAGCACATTCAAAAAGTCGGGAACTTTTCTCATGGCTTACTTGGAAAACATTGTTTCACTTTGTTGTATATACAAATATCATTAAGGGGAAGTTTGCTGGTTCTAGCTTGGTATCCGTACATGGATATTCTATGAAGTAAATTCTTCTTCCTTTTTATCCACCTACCCGTACATGTCCACAATTATAAATCACTGTGCTCATTCAGGATCCAGAGAAAAGCCTTTCACTAATTGCTCCTCCTCAGTTAGCAGAGTATAAATGTTGAGGTGCTTCTGCCACTAGGGAGTGGCCCTGTGTTAAGTTACACACTTACTTTACGAGTATTTCATGGGGGTATCTGGGGAAGACATGGATTTTTCACATCATAGAGCCTATTTAGAGACACCTTCACGGCCCTGGAGAGCCAGAAGAGACCTTGGAGACCATCTGGTCCAGCATCAGTCTACCCAGGGCCAGGGTGCTGACCCTCATGGGGACTGACACGTGACTTTGACTTTGGGAACATCGCGTTTGCCCGAACTGGTTAACAGTATTTGATTTTAGGTAGCAGGCAAAGAATCAGGCTAGTGTCAAAAAGAAGATGGAAATTTGCCACAAAGATGTGGGAGGAAGAGTCACTGAGGCAAAGGGAGGCAGCTGAACCTCACGAAGGAATTAGAACTCACAAGGGGCAGGGGCAGGAATCCAAGGAAGCTCCTCTGTGCCCTCCCCTGACTGCTTTGTTCTGCTCCTCCACTTCTTCGGTTAGCGTGCTCTCACCGGCTCCCTGTGTGGGCAGTCACAAGGCGGGAATGGTTGTAACCCAGCCATCTGGATCAGATCCACAGAGGCAACTTCTCCTCTCCATTCCCATGAAAAAGATTCGCAGTAGCCTGGCTTGAGTCATGAACACTGTTATTGTGATATTGATCCCAGTTTCTTGCTACCCTTTTAAAGAATTATACATTCACAGTCTCTTCATGACCTCTTGATGGACAAACGGCGTGAGGAAACTGTTATAGGATGCTGGGAGAATGGAGATTCATTTTATGTACTGGCAAACATTTTAAAAACTAGTGCCTGTGGAGTCTGGAGAGCAGAAAGTATTCTGAGTGAACTCGAGCAGCAAATTAGTTAGCTTTTAAGCAGAATCTCAAAGTGTGAGCTAGTTGCTACCAGTCGCATTTGATACAGTAGTTAAAAAAAAAAAGAGAGATCAGCTCCAGAAAAAAGGTTTACAAACAGTTTCAGATGGATATAGAGATCGCAGCGATTTTAGGACCTGCAGGGTTGGAAAGTTAAATTGCTTTTAATCATTCAAAGATGTGGCCATTATACTGCAGCCTTAGCTGAAGTCACACTGAGAGCATGACCAAGAAGACCCAATCTCAGAGCAAATAAAAGTCGCCTTCTCTCTCCCTGTGGAAAATCTTTGTTAATACTTCTGAAAAGACTTCGGGATTACTGAGGAGGCCCGTTTAGCTAGACAAAAGCATTGCCTGAAATATCGGGGATATGGTTCCACCACCCCCTGGGAAGTGGATACCACTAGCTCTCCGCCCAGATTCCCTCCACAGGGCCGTTGCACTGATGCTCCAGCTGCTGCGGGTGTAGGTGCCTGCGGCTCACCCCTTACGCCTTCCCATGCACTTGCCCTTAGTTGACTAGACACTCTGGTCCTGAGGTTTCTGTGGCCTATGCCCCATCATCCAGTGGACTTTTACAAATATTTCCCAGTGATTTCAAAGTTAGATTAAGGAGGGAGAGTTGCACATGGGAGCCCAAAGCAGCTCATTTTAATGGTCAGCGAAGTATGAAAAAGTGGCTCTGCTGTATGTGTTTATTGAATATATGAAATCCCAGTAAGAGATCTACAGCATTCAAGTAACTTTCCTCCATGGGACGCACGTAAAAATAATACCCAGCTCCGGGCATCATACTTTGTCACATTTCCCCGGATACTTTTGCTGAAGTTTGAATGAGAATAGAAGTGTCGAACATTGCATTATACAGAAGACTCATTACAAAGCCAGCTCACAGAGCCTCAGTGAATGTAACAAAAGGAGCTGATAAGAATAGCAAGAAAGGGGAGTCATCACTGCCCAGAATATCTTGACAGGTGAATGTGGCTGACCTTCAGAGGCAAACCTCTGAAAACTGTAAAAGGGGCTTCAGCCTCCTGAAAAAAAAAATGTGCAGCCCTGCTCCATCTGAAACACTGACTCTTTTCAGTTCTGATTGTGCTACAGCCTCCATGGATGTATCAGTATTTTCTCCCAGGAACAACGGACGTGGAGAAAAGCCCTTGTTTCCAGGAGCTGCCCAAGCAAGGACTGGCCAGAGCCTTCTCAGCGTGGCTGTAGGAATGCAGCTTTGTAGCCCTTTATCTTAGGAGGCACCCTCCAAACTGAGTTCTGTCTTCATGCCTGTCTTGGTTGACTTCCAATGGCCATGGTGTAGATTATACCAAACCATTCACCTGTCTTTTCTGTAGTCATTCTCCAGTTTCAAAGAAACGTAGTTCAGTCCTTAGAGTGAAGCAAAATGACCCCTCTGGTCATGGAGTATTCTATATATACTAACAGCTTTTTTTTTTTTGATAGGTTTTGCACTATAAAAGGCTAAAGTCTAAAATTCCTTTATATTTTGCAAAATCCTGAATAATTTGTGTTGGCCTCCTTTTCATGAACCATTTCATGTACCTTCAATAACCAGACAAAACTCCCTTCTAAGACAAAGCCCCACAGTGAGTAGAATCTGCTTGGAAGATGAACCGCTATGAACATGATATTCCCCAATGTCTGACAGTCCCTAGCCACTCTGGTTTCTTTCTATTCCTGTAAAACACAGAACTCCCAGGGCCTTTGTATGGCCCATTCCGTCAGCTTAGACAGAGTTGCTTCCTATTCTTTTTCTACTTATTGTTCTGATGGCTTAACAACACTTACATACAGTCTTGCAGAGTGGTTGGTAGGGGGGCTACACAGGCAAAATGTCTCTATTCAAATCTGCTTTCTGGAAGCCACAAATAGTGCTTGACTGTGGGAAATTGGCTTAATTCTCTCGAGGCTTTAATTTCTTCGTTGATGTAATGGGAATAATAATAGTAAATACTTCAGAGGGTTGTTCGAAATCTTAAACAGATGCACGGGGCGGGGGAAGGAGAAGGGAATTATGAAAACGGAGGCATAAAATTTTAATTTCTCCCACCACTGCAATAAAGTAAACAGAACCATTGGATAAAAAAACTTCCCAGTCTCTGGTAAACATTTACAACAAAGCTAACAGGCAATGTAACCTCAAAAACTCTTAACTATAAGTAAGGGAGGAAACCCCGCCAACACTTCTAGTCCTAAATTTTCTCAACAGCAGGGCTGGAGAATGGAAACAGAAGCCAAAGGGCCTTGAGCATATAGCCCAGTCCCCCAGGCAGGTGGGCCAGCGCTCAGCGGAAACCTCGACAGCAGCTTGAGAACGCGGAGGAGTTTCACCGACCCTTCGCTGGTGTTTGTCTGTGGCCACACCTGAAAGGGCTGCGAGTGTGGGCCCCATGTATCTTCAAAACTAACCAGACGCCACTGCCTTTTAAGACAAGGCCCCACGGTGAGTAGAAACTGCTTGGAAGATGAACCAAAGTGAGAAGCATAAGGTCAGTAGAGACAAAGAAAAAAGAAAAAGCTCCTATGAAAGTAAGCGAGGAGCCCGGAGTTTGGAGATTTTCAAGAGAACAGACTGTGAACATCCCCAGAAACAGCAGAAGAGGGCGCTCGAGAGCCATGAAAGTGGAAAGGAAACCAACTTTCATATATATATATATGTGTGTGTATATATATATATATGATTAAGATCGGATTCCACAAAAGATGTTAGAAATAAAAAATGGAATAAGGAGCACAATAACATTTCTCCAAACAATTAAAGCATGCCAGAAAGAACATGTTACAAAGCTGATGGGAACATAATCTCAAGAGCAGAGAGCAGCGGGCCGGGGGCTCACCGGGGGACAGATGTGTCTGCTGGAGAAGAGTGCGTGCGCGTCTGTGGAGGGGAGCCCCGAAGGAGCTGCAGGCGTTTCTAACCCACTCTACATGAGAAGCAGGCGGGACGGGCTAAGGAGCTAACCGAAGCAGCGAGGCGCCTGCGAGGAGGGGCCGTGATCTTGCATGGAGAATGAAGGCGGCAGTCTCGACAAGAACCAAGAGTATATGACCAGGAAGAGTGCACGTAGGTCAGAAATCAAGCAAAGCCGTAGCAAACAGGAAGTGCTTCGTGTGGTGTTCACAATGGTTTTGGAGCCCTGTATGTGCTCCTTTAACGACCGATGCATGCACACTAAGCTGGTTTAAAGACACAGAGAGCGTGCAGTGTTCACAGGTGGACGGTATCTAAGAGGAGCGCAGATGCTTTGGAGCCGAATAACACTGCTACTGTAGCAAAGACTGGGTTTTGGAAGCTGTGAGCCGACCCAGCCAGGTGGGTCTGCGGGGGAAGCCTGTGACCCCAGCCGCCCTCCCTCCAGCTCACCCCTCCAGGCTCACATTTCAGCCGCTGCACGTTCATTTGCAGTGCGACTTTCAGTCCTCTGCTGTGTTGTTTTCTCCGTTTCTCACTGCTCTCTGGTCCTTGCTTTTGCAGTTCTTTATGATTACTCGCTTGCAAATACGCTTCTTTCAGAGTACTCAAGTAGCACCCCAGAATCTGACCACTCTATCTCTAGGTCGATAATTACCCAATGTATTTTCCGAACTCTGACTTTTCCTAACAATTCTACCCACTTTCATGACCCTTCTTCTTGGGTATCTGAAAGACATCTCAGATTTAACTTTAACAGAAACAACATTAACTCCTCCCCTTCCATGCGCCTTCCAGCATTTTTCATGTCGGTAGATCATGCTAAATTTATCAATTAGTCAAGCCAAAAATTAGATCTCTTTCCCTAAACACCACATGTAATCTGTCAATATATTGTGCAGCATCGTTTTTGTGACAGACTCTTGCGCCCATTGACTTCTCTGCACCTCCACTAAACACCCTGAATACAAGCCTCTAAATATCCTTGTACAACAAATGCCTGCTACTGCTTCTAAAGTTGTTCTTAACTCGATCTATTTCTGCAGAGCAGCTGGAGTAATCATTTAGTACATGGATCGATACAGATCATGTCATCCCACTGCTTAAAACCCTCTGGTATTTTCTGATTGTGCTTAGGGTAAAATTCTAAGTTAAGCTTTCACGAGCATGACTTAATCTGGTTTCTTTGCCTTCATGGTCTGCTCGTCCCTCTTTATCACTATATCCTAGCCCCTCTGGTTCTCTCTGGGTAGCTGGAAATTGTCAAGGGAATTTGGACAAAGAAGGGATGAATCATGCGCACTGCTGAAGATTGGGCTTAGAGCTGGTGACTCTGTTACGAGGAGGCCTGACTTACATGTCGGGAAGGCAAGGAGGCTAAGACGTAGAGGAGAAGCCAGACTGTTAACTATACAGAGAGCTGCAAAAGAGAGTACTAAGGAGAAAGAAAAGCAAGTGCAAAGGCCCTGCGTCTGATGACGTGGTGGTATGTTTGTGGAAAGAAATGAGCATCATAAGCGGTGAAACATATGCCAGAAATCTGGGCAGAAAGTGAGATCATTTGAGGCTTTAAAGGCCACATCAAGGGTAATTTCACTGACCTTACTCACGTGACTAGCTTTTCAATGCTTAACAATTCATACTTTCAGATTTCATACTTTTATCAGAATTAAAGTGTGAAAACAGAAGGGAGGAAATTCTACTGAAGTCTTGGTATAAATGAACAGGTTGTACCTGGTGTGTGTGTGTGTATGATGCTTTCTCCTAGAAGAATCCTGATTGAACAAATCAACACTGGAGGCCTACTTCTCATGGGGACCCATACAGGCCCTTGTAACATTGCCTTTGCGGGACCAGGAGAGCCAAATGTCTCCTAGCTGTGTCTACTGGACAATCTCTGGAAGGCAGGGAACTTACTGATGCGACCCAGGAGCCAGGAAGCAACGGTCCCAGAGCAGCCTTTCTGTGGTTGGAAGAGTCAGTGGCGCTCAGGCTTGTGTGACAGATCATGTATGAGTTTTTCCATTTCTATAACTTACAGGAGATGAGACAGGAGACTGACATTTCTTAGAGCTCCTGAAACATCTGAGAAGTCAGAACGACGTCAGATTTGGGCCAAGTAGCGGCACTGCTAAGAAATTAGCGCATTACCACTGTAGGATGCAACTTCCCCGGCCTCCTTTCATGGAGAGGCTTTCCTCTCCCGCTCTCCCTTGATGGCTCCTGTGCCTCACTGGCTCCCTTTTCCTTTAGTCTGGCGCCTCCCTCTCCTCTGATTCTGCAGGTGGCCTGGCTGAGCAACTGCTCGTAGCAGATGTCTACATTTCCAGCTTGACCACCAGAGCTCAATCTCCAAATGTGATTTCTGGCCACAGATTCAGGCAGCCTTTCCCGTCACCTGCAGGAATAGCTGGAAGCTTCTCTCTTTCAGACAGACCTGAAGCAGTGTGGATCACTCTTCCCCTCTTATTTTCCCCATATTCTTATTTCACCAAACACAGCATTTTTTTTAATAGGTCTTAGAGCCTCTAAGCCAAAGATAAAATTCCTATCTGTGATCTGAAAACCAGTGGCCGAGTCCGTTCCAAATGCCCGTGGTCTAGACCTTTTGGTGGGGGGGGGGATAGGCTGACAGGAGGCCAATGGCTCGCTCTAATGGGGCGGACGTATTTTCTAGTGATTGATTACTTCCCTCATAAATTATGGATATGCATCTCTGCTGAGGCCAATGAGTTACCAAGAAGCCATTTAAGCAGCAAATCTCCTCTTTCACCATTTTCTGGGCAGTATTGACGTTACTCAAGTCCCAGGGAAATACAGAGCTGCCCTTTGTGGGGGTGACACTTTCCTAGAAAGCAAAATTTCACTTGTTAAATCCCGAGCAGGGAAGACTTTGGGGGAAGATCTGCAACTTCTGTCGGGGAAGCCTCACTTCTCTTAGGTCGCATTTAGCACGGAGGCCTGGCTGGGGTCAGAACAGGCTTGGATTAGAAAGAATCGCATACATTTTAGTGCAGTGTTCTTGGTTTGTGGGTGTTATTTTTTGTCAAAGGATTTTTGGACTGATCAGACAGGGAGAGAGGGAGGAGAGGCAGAAAGAGAGAGAGAGTGAGAGAGAGAGAAGAATAAAGGGTAGGGAAGAGAGAGCGGAGAGGAGAGGGGAGAGGAGACAAACCCTCACATCTCTCTAGGTCTGGCTTTGGTCCTCGGGGAAACTGGGGAGACCATGCGGGAGCTGATGGATGGGAGTTCTGTGAGGTTACAGCTCAACCCATCTCCCTTGAGACCTAGGAGAGTAAACACTGTGTTGAATTGGGAGTGGGCCATTTGCCACATTTCTGCAGGGAACTCCTCCAGCAGCTCTGTCAGGGGAGTCTTAGGGAACAACACCTCAGCTACAGACCCTGGTATTTTCATGTGTGCAGGACATAAAGAGAGGAAGATTGCGACAGATGTGCTAGTCAGCTGCTTAGGACACATTTGCTCTCATTCTGGGGCATTCAATGCAGTGCTGAGGGCTTGATGGCAACAGGCAGCTATTGAGATTCTAGAGGCCAAGAGCCCAGGGTCTGATTCCTAGATCTGGTGCTTCCTTTAAAACCGTAGGTGAGTTTGTGTAAGTCCTCCTTTGTGAGTTTGTGTAAGTCCTCCTTTCTGTGTTCTAATTTATCTTTCTTCAGATGAGGCATTTGGGGCTGAGGGACCTTTTGGGTTCTCTCCAAACCTAGTAATTTCATTCACATTTTATTCATAATTTGAGATTATGTTAAAATGGAAAGAGCGTGATTTGAGATAAGGCCTGCCCCTTGATTAAAACTCCTGCCTTCCTTCCCACCTCAGTTGGGTAATTGCAGTCATCTGCAAGCTCCACAAGTCCTCACAATCTTGTCCTTGCCCTGCCCCTGACCTCCCATCTGTCCATCCATCCACCCATCCATCCATCCGTCCTTCCATCCATCCATCCATCCATCCATCCATCCATCCATCTATTCGTCCATCTATGAGGTCCCCATGATTCAGGTCCTTTCAAGTGCTAAGTTCATTCTCGCCTCAAGGCCTTTGCTCATGTTGATCTCTCAGCCTGAAAGGAATGTCCTAACATCTTCACAAAGACAGATTCTTACCAGAGAAGACTAGCCACCTCCTCAGACAGATTCTCCCATTCCTCGGCGCATAGGATGCCACCCCCACCCAGACATTCTCTATCCCGTCCCTTTATCTTATCGTCCCCATGCGCTTTATGATAATCTCTGACAAGCTCAATATTTATTTTATATGGGGTACATTCTACATTGGGACCCTCATTTGCTTTACTCAACACTGTATTTTCAGATGTGTATAAATTTTGTTTGCAGGGACAGCACAAGAGTTTTAATGAAATGTGAGAAGTCCAGTCTTTGCACAAGGAGACTTTGGAATTTAGATCAGACTTAGGAACAATACTTATTTTTTCTTAACCTGAGTTTTGAGATCTCAAATTCAGCTAAAACCAAATAAGAATCAATATAACAATTAGTGAAAATAAGAAAAAGGGAAGTTGCTCATATTAAGTACCCATTATATGTCAGGTAATTTAGTGCATACACTTATTTACTTTCTGTAGCTCTGTAATACAGGTACAGTCACCTCCAGTTTTCAGATGATGAAACCAGAGCTCAGTGGCATTCAGTCACTTGCTTACAGTTGCGCTTCTAGAAATTATTGGGTTGAAGATTAAAGTTAGAAAGATGTGGGTGCAAAGTCCACGTTAACTTTTTTTTGCCTCATTTTTTCTGTAATGAGTATCCCTGAGAACACTCTCAGGCTTGATTACTCACTGGAAGGACTCAAAGAAGTAAGAAAATCTATTATACTCATGGTTATGGTTTGTCGGAGCGACAGTGTGCAGTTTACAATCAGCAAAGCCAAAAAATTCAGAGGGCTGGGTCCGGGAAGGATGAGGCAGGAGCGTCCCATGGTCCTTTCCCAGTGAGCTGCCTGGGTAGCGTTTCGTTTCCCCACGATGACGTGTAACCACACATGTGAAGTGTTGCCTATCAGGGAAACACACTGAGCCTTGCTGTCCAGTTTTGCTGAGGGTCAGCGACTAGGGGGTTCAGAACCCGGTGACAGTCCCCAGTCAGAAGTGGGCACTAAGCAGGAACAAGGATGCGCCAGCTTGGAAACTAGAAGACATTCACACATACCTAGAGCATGGGGAGGCTGGGCGGGCATTAGTCTGACTTGGCATCTAGGACCAATGCGAAGGAGACTGACAAGATCTTCGTGAGCGTGGAGATGAACTATTGAGGAGTAGAAGTGGGGGAAACCAGACTTGGCCTTTGCTCTTTCACATTTTTCTTGGTGGCCCTCAACAGGGAGGTGAAAAGTGTATTGGAAAGAGCATATGACTTCTTTAAGAATAATAACTCCGGCTGTTTGATCATATTTATTTATCTCAGCAGCAACCAAAATTTGGCTACTACCTAAAAGGAGACTAAGAATATCAGTTGTAGAGTGACATAAACAGTGAATCTGGCCATTAATAATTTTAAGCCATTTATCATTATATTGCTGATATATTGGCTCCATTTGGTGGCAGGATACTCATGTGTGTCATGGTGTTTCCTAGATTTTTATCACCATTTCATATTAACAGCAGTTGAGTACAAAGCTTAAGATGAACTATTATTCTAAATTTGCTATATGGGTTTAAATAGAAATAAATTGGAGTCCAAATTGTACATTTTATAAAATTTTGCTAATGGAGGAAAGGGTAATCTTCTTGATGGTTGGAACTCTGATTTGCTTTGTTGAATGGGAAGTGAGTCTTGCTTTCCTGGGAAAGTTCTTCAGTCTTAAGTGGCAAACCATTTAGTAATTTAATATTTATAGAGTATCAGGTAGGTACTTAGAGATTTGAACAGGGTAAGTTTGCACCAAGAATTTATTTTAAGGTTTAAAGACAGGTGAGGCAAGGAAGCATCTTTTCTTCAACATAACATCAGGTTGTGTTCCTCAAACACATTAAAATTCTTATTTTGCTAAATTATTGGGCAGAAATAATTGCACACAATACATGGGCTGACCAATGTGGTTTTCCCTCTGAAATGAATAAACTCATATCCTCATGTTTATAAGCTAACGTGCTCTGAGCAGTGATTGCATTTATTTTTCTTTGCTTCTTTTGGACATGTCAATTAACCCACAGCCAGCATCCTATGTGAGGAGCATAAACACTTCAGCTGCCAATTTGATAGAGGAGGATGGGTGGCATTTTCTAATTTTTCAATCCATGAATACAGAAAATTCATTTATTTTTGTAAAGTTCATTGCTTTAACATCATTATTTGAATTTTGTTCTCCATCCAGCTTTGCCTCTTTGGCTTATCTATAATCTCTAACTCAGCCTCTTAAGTCAACTGGGAGACACACAGTGATTGAGTATTTTTTGGGAGCTTATTCTGAAGTGGCACACAGAAAACGAGAGAGAAAGAGACAAAAAATAAAGAAGCTTTAATGCAGGCATGGGAGAGTCAGGGCGTGCTGCCTCCCCAGACAAAAGGACGGGGGCTGGCTTGTATGTATTTTTGTTAGGGAGGGATTTTGATTAGCTGACTTCGATGGATTAGTGTTATGTGTTGGTGGGGGGCTGGAAAATCGCTGAAGAACAGGCAGGGTGTTCTGGGAGAAAGAACACTGATAAGATGTCTTCTGTGGTTTTTGTAACTTTGGACTTCACCATGACGACTGAGCAGGCCCATATGGAGAACTCTATCAGTGATGTGAATCAATGCATGTGTGTGTGTACATGTGAGTGTGTGTGTATTTGTCTTTTACAAAAATTTGTGCCTCAATAGGTGACTGATGTGGAAATGTGATGTGTGGTGGTGCGGCCTTATGATTATGAGTGAATTACTTTAGATCAATCTAGCTGTGTATCATTGGGCAGAGTTCTTGGTTCCTCCACATCTAAGTTTCCCCGCACATAAACAAGGAATAATGCCAGCATCTAACTCACAGGGCTATTTTGAGAAATCCATGAGGTAAAGAACTAGGACGGAGCCTGGCATATCATCACTGCTTAACAAATTAAGCTATTCTAAAAGTTATTAGTGTACAAAGGTTGGGTTCAAAGCATATCGTGTGCACTTAGCCATTAGACATTAGCATTTACTTAAGCCCCAAATACACAGAATTTTATATATAGTACATGCTGCATACGGCCTTGACATATTTTGGAAGAAAGAATCTTTCCAAATGAGGCTATTGCAAATCAATAAGTAAGGACTATTCAATTAACAGCATCATAAGTTCCCTTCTATTTCTAAGATTCTGTGATTCTAATGGAGAGTATTGGTGGTTTAGATAAAACATTGTATATAAAACATTCTCAGTAGGGGTGATATCTCAAAGGGGCAGAAATTGGTTTTTTTGGAGGATGTTAAAAACTCCCCTCCCCCTCTCCTCTCCTCTCCCTTCTCCTCTCCTCCCCGTTCTGTTCCCCTCCTCTCCCTCTCTCCCGCTCCCCTTTGCCTCTCCTTCCCTCTCCCCTCTTCCTTCTCTTCTCCTCCTTCTCCTCTCTGCCTCCACACTGAAACATACACACGTGCACACCCCGCCCCCCAGATGGAATATCTGGAAGATTATAATTTCATGGAGGATGGCAAGTAGGAAAAAAGAAGCCTTTTAGAACTCCTTATGGGGATGATGATGGAAAAAAAATTTAAAGAAACCTACTGTACAGTAGTGGATTTGATCTTACCCTTAAATAGTTATTTTCCCCTGCCTTTCTGCTCAACTAACACATACTAATGCTACTTTTGAGCTGTAACTGGGGAGTTAACCCTGCAGTCTAGAGACACAAGGAAAGAACATTTAGGTTTGGGGACAACAGTGAGTTATGATTTGCAGTAGACATTTCCTATATCCAAGCTGTTTTTTTTTTTTTTTTTGTCTTAAGTCTGTTAAATCTTTTTCTCTTTTGTCTTACCTGGCTGCCATATGTGTGGCCTAGAAAACAGCACTGGACACAGGAGGTATAGAGGTTTCACAACCAGAGAAAGTCACATTTCTTCTGGGACCAGGTTTCAGTTTTCAGAATCAGGCTGCCGGGAACTTAGGCATAAAGATGTGGGAAATGCTCGTTAATCAAGGCTCAATCGCCTATTTCTCAAACAGCACAGTGACAATTTGGTTGGGCTTTTCTATTTCTACCAAAGTCTCTCACACTAAGCACCTTGAATGAGACTTGATGGGCGTCTCTTCCATAGATTTACTGCATTACCTGCAAGAACATCTACCTCCTTCAGTGTTGGGCAGAGGGAGCCTACACGGTGAGACAGGCGTGCCTGCTCATGGCAGAGACAAAGAGTTAAAGGCCAGATGCGCTCGTCTCTGGAAACCCTTCCTGCAAGAGTATACTTCATGCCAGAATATCAACTGATCGATTGATTGATTGATTGATTGTTTTTTTGCAGACAGGGTCTCGCTATGCAGTTCAGCCTGTCCTTGAACTCACTTTGTAGCCCAGGCTTGTCTTGAACTCATAATGATCCTCCTGCCTCAGCCTCCCAAGTGCTGGGATTATAGGCATGTGCTACCATGCCCAGCAGAACACCAAATTTAAATGTTCACCCTGTATTTATTTTAGGAAGAATGATTATATCCCTCTTTTACCACTCCCAGAGTGCATACATACATAATAGACATATAACATTAACTAAAACATTAAAGTATTTTTTGCAGTTTTGAAAGCAAACAGTCTGATATTTTAAAAATTGCTTAAGTAAATAGCAATGCACCCTTCTTATGGGATACTAAGCAATCATTAATATTATATATGTGAGTATTTAAAAGTATAATAAGAAAAGGTTGCCAAGATATGTTAGTAAAAAAAGGTTATACGCATTATGAAACTATAATGAACTGTGTACTTTCATTAAAAAGCAGTTGACTAGCTAGGTAGAAAAATGTTACTATATAATTATATTATTATTATTGCTACATATGCATATATGATTTGTATCAAAATATATATATTTTTTTACCTCAAGATTGTGTTCAATTTTATTTCCATCCAAATGTTTTCCCCATGTAGTTTCTGAGCATTATGCTCTAAATATCTATTACCTTGCTAATCGTAATCAAGTAATGAAAATTATTAAAAATAAAAACACGGTTCTGCCAGGCCATTTTTTCCTACCCCATATTTCCCAATGTTAGTTCCTTAAAGGCAGCAAGTAATGTAAAATGATTCTTAATTTTTATTTCACTTAAAAAAATAAAACTCACTCCAAACCCACCACCTAGAGACATTAATTATAGATATTCTGGTGAATATTGTTTTAAACTATGTCACTCATGCATACTCACTAATTTTGTTAGAAGGAGAAATAGCTTTTTCATATTAATGCTGTAGGATTACTACATTTCTTTTAAAAGCAAATATACTCTGATATGAGATAGGTAAATAATGGTAACTGTCTATCACAGAAGGCTAAGCTGCCATAAAAATTATTTATATGAATACTTGAAAGGTACAGGAAAATTTCATAATCTTCACTTAGTGAAACACTCTACACGAAACTATGAAACCAGAATAAACTGTTTATTTTTGATACAAGGGTATTTATTTCATGAGTCATAACAGAGACAATATAACACACACACACACACACACACACACTCATGCCCACATAAATCACGGTGATTGGCTCATGTGACTATGGAGGCAGAGAAGTCCCATGATCTACCATCTGCGAGCCGGAGGACTATGAAAGCTTGTGATACAATTCTTTCTAAATTTGAAGGCCTGAGAATCCAGGGGGCTGCTGGCATAAATCCTGGAGTCCAAAAGGAGAACCAGAAGCTCTGATATCCATGGGGAGAAGATGGCTATATCAGCTCAGGAAGAAAGAGAAAATCTGTCTTTTTGTCTTTTTGTTCTTCTTGGGCCCTCAGCTGGTTGGATGATGTTCACTCACATGGGTGAGGGTTACTTACTTTACTTTGTCTACTAATTCAAGTGCTAGTCTCTAGAAACACCATCCAAAACACACTCAGAAATAATGATTAGCCACCTATTTAGGCATCCCTTAACCCAGTCAATTTGATTCATAAAATTAACCATCCTATCATCTAAAAATGTACTTATTATTATATAGCATAGACCAAAATGTATTTGCTACATATTATTATAATGCAAGAGGCACATCAATGGTCAGACAAGAAGCAGGTCGGGCTGGCTCTTTAGAAAGTGGTCTCCTAGAGAAGGGCACCACAAAAGACAGAAGAGGGAAGTGCTTCATGTGAGGGAGAGGCAAAATGTCAGATGCTATTTCACTTTCAGATAAATTGAGCATGATGATCTGTCTACTGGTTTTGGCTACAAGTCAGGCAGGTCCTGAGAATAAAGAAACTTTTTCCTGTCTTCAACAGAAAGACTTTTCACGATATAGAACCAAAAAATTCCTGAGACAGATTTTCCAATTAGAAAATACATTTATCAATTAACCTGACAATGGAGAAAATAGAGGCATTGTACAAGGTTGAGTAGTAAAAAGTTTTGTTTCTTCCTGTGGACCTAATCATGTAATTTTAAAGTCAATTTTTCACAATGTACAAATAAAGGAGAAGAACAATGCCCAAACTCCTAGTTTATATAATTACATAATAATTAAAGCTTTAAAAACCAGCCAACATTTACCAAACTACATGCTTCTAAGAGGTAAACTCTATACTTGCTTAACAATGACGAGGCACCTAAGTCTTTCGCACATGCTGTCCTATTAGTTTTCAACATTCTATTAGTTTTTAGTGTCTTCAGAGTCACATGTGAAGATTATAAGGCGCAGAGTGGTTGGATGACTTACTTAAAATAACAGAACTTAACCATTATCAGATGAAACTGAGGTAACTCCCAGTTCTTGTGTCACAGGCAAATCAGAGGAGACCTTAAAACAGATGCTACAGTTCCCTGAGAATCAGTGTGTTGAATGTTCTCCGTAACTCCTAAGGTGTGCAAGCCGTAAAAGCAATGTTCTGAGAGTGTTCCAAAGAATGGACAGGCCAACCATACTCCCTTCTTTCTAGTAAAATTGTTAGGCTGTGCTCACCTTTGATTTTCCATCTGTGTGTAAGTGGTCTGTGGAGATGTTTGAGACTATATTCCATTCTCAAGAAAGATCTGAATGGCTCAGCAGGTGCTAGATAGCGAGAAAAACAATGAGGACAAAGGTATAAAATTCTGAACACACCTTTACATCGACCATTCTACATGGCAAAACCTCAATGTGGCATTTATAGATCTCACATAGAATTTCATCTCATATTGAATTTTATTGTCATACAGAAGAGAGAAGAAGAAGTGATACAAAGGATTCAAAATAAGAATAGCCTCAGCTGTTGGAGCAGAAGTGTAATGAGCATATCTGCCTCCAAATTCACAGCCAAGAAATTATCAGTGGCCAGACACTAACCACCCCAAGGGAGCCACCAAACCCAGAAAGCTGAAGCTCCTTATGGCCCTATAATGGAACCTTAATGAAGCTTTTGAATGTCTTCTCGTGATTTTTTTTCTGCATGGGTCAATTGAGTGATTTTTATCTTTATTGTGACTTTCTGTATTCCCAGAAATATCTTTGCAATTTTGCAATTCAGCACATCTTTTCATCTGTGTATTCCTAGCTAGTTGCAATGGGGTATGTCAAGGGAGAGGAGAGGTTCAAGTGTCCATCCTAAGAATGACTTGTCCTTCTAAGTTTAACTTCCAGCACTGTGTTTCTCTCACATAAATCATACTGTTCCAGTGAGGGAACAAGTTATATACCTTTTTCAAAGATGTTTTCCCAACTAATGATCCTGTGTGACTCAAAATTATACTGACAGAAAAACAACTGCAGTGACTTTTAAACAAATGGTAAAATCCCATGGATAATACCCTCTAAATAGCTCAGAGATGTGAATGAATGAATCATATATCATTGCAAAAAGGCATTTCCTCAATGGATTCTACCTGATAGAAGTACAACACATTTCAAATTGGGGAAAAACTTTCAATGAAACAAGATAAACTGGTTCTAGAGCTAACCCTATATCCTCAGGGAAGATGGCTGTGAATATATTTATAACTTCACACTTTCTAGGAGCTCTGGTGATCCAAGTGTCTCTCTTCTATGCATAGAAATGTTTTTTTGTGAAATAATACAGTGATATCAATGCCTTTCAGCATTTCTTTCTAAGTTAGTTCCTCTTAATTTGGGTTGACTTTTCTAATGAGTTGACATCCTACAATGTCTTAACAGTATTCCCTCAGACTTGTATTTCTTTCTCATTTACATGATTTCCCAGACATATAGTTGTTCATTATGAAATCAAAGATCTTAACAAACCAAAAGGCAGTTCCTAGGATGTTGTCCTAGAATGTAAGAAGTTGCATCAGATAGATTTTTAAAATAATGTAAAGTCTTTTACCTTTTGCTTCTAGTTCTATGACCCTGGTACTTCTGGGAAATGTGCATGCATGTGTGTGTGTGTGTATGTGCGCGCATGCATGTGTGTGTGTTTGTGTATGTGTGTGTGTGTGTGTGTGTGTGTGTGTGTGTAATGGATATCTTTTTTCTCCCAATCTGGAGCAGGTCTTAAGTAGGCAATTCTGTTGTCTTTGTTTGCCCACCTGTCAAGGAATTTAACCTTTTTTAAGGTCTTTTTTAGGAAAAAAATAACCACAACAACCTTCTATGAGTAACTTGAAACTCATGAAAGAGAAATGTGTTCACAAAATGGAGCACCTTGGCCACATATCTTCTAATGCTCCTTGTTTACATATGGAATACAAAATAAATCTGGTCCTATGTTGTTTTTATCATGTCAGTTACACTTGTTCCTCCAAGGAGACTACAGTACTGTCTGCTGTATAGAACAGACAAGCCAACAATAATCCTTTCCTTCTAGAAAACTTGTTTGGTTCCACTTGCCAGACTGGCTGAGCACACTAATAGATGATATTTGAGGTAGTGCAGAATAACATTGCTCAATAAAGATTTATAATAGATGTAAAAGGTTATAAGTGACATAGATGCTTTGGGCATCTGATCCAGGTTTAGAGAATGTAAAAGACAGCCAGGCATGGTGGCGCATGCCTTTAATCCCAGCACTCAGGAGGCTGAGGTAGGTGGAGCGTTGTGAGTTCGAGGCTGGCTTGGGCTACAACGTGAGCAAGGCCTGCTTGAACTACATACTGCGACCCTACCTCGAAAAAAGTAGGGCCGGGAGTTTGGTTCAGTGGCTTAAGCACCTGCTTGGCAGGCAGGAGGTTATGAGTTCGATCCCCGATACCGCCAAAAAAAAAAAAAAAAAATTAAAAGACTTCACCTATATTGTAGAACTAGAGCTTAGCGTGAGAAACATAAAATAAAGACTCTTACCCCTTTTCTGACACTGGCTAGGTGATCTTTAATGACCTTATCTAATGATTGTGGATGATACTCATTCAGACGCCATGTGTGCAAGAGATGAGAAATGCGTATGTTGGTGCCAACATGTGCCAAGTGTCATCATTGACTTTAAGCTCTGGTGCTTGTGGGGACCTTTGAATAACCAGAGATAGTTATGTGATACAGGAGAGAAAAGAAGAGGCACAGTAAAGGCAGGAACAGGTAAAAAGATTGGTTGGCATCAGCTTTTCTTCAAATTTATAATTCCAGGAATTTCATGTTATATTGATCATGATAATGATAAGAGCCACCGTTGTTTGAAAGCCTATTATATGCCATGTCAAGAGATCTATTGGGTATGATTATCGCTAGATGGGGATGATCATATTATTCTCATTTTACAAATGAAGAAATTAAGGCAGAAAGAAGTTGAGCAACTGTCCTAAATTTACCAGGCAACGAGAGGCAGGAAGAACACATACCAAGAGGGCATGGAATCAGCTCCTTGGTCTTTTACACACTGCCTGCCTTCCTGTTCTGTGGTTTCATGTTCTGTGAGATCAGAACACATGCAACTTTGCAGCAGGTGGCCCCGCGGGCACCAGTTTGGAGATCCTTTGGTTGATGCTGATGGTGTGTGTTAGATCAGAGCAAGGTAAGATCCTCAGCTAGTTTTCTTGAAATTGGGTGGCTGGTGGTAGGACTAATCCCTGGTAAAGCTATTAAGCACATGAAAAATGTCATATGTACAATCCTAAGAGTGTATAAATAACGGAAGTAAGGCAACTGGGTTCAGGGAGAAAAAACCAGCAAAGAAAGATGACACAAACGCTCTTAGAGAGACAAACAGAAGGACCCAACTTCTGGTGATCTGTGTTCTGGGAAAAGTAGCATTTCTCATCAATAGAGGGCACTCAGGCAAAACCCAGAGTATCCTCAGAGCCTGCTGAGGTTGCCGATGACTTCTGCCTATTCTGTAGAATCACCTGGTCTTAGAGCCAGCCAGAGCATTTGAGGGACCCTGACTCCTGACTGGGACAAGGCTAGACCCCAAAGGCTCTCACAGGGAGAACAGCATGGGTTAGATATGCAGGTGGCTGGCATTTCTATAACTCAGTGCCAGTCTCTCAGGCTCCAGAGAGCTGTGCACTCCAGAGCAACCCAGACATAATACCAAAGCTCAGGCTTTAAGGATACAGTGAAATGATAAATAGCCTGCTTCCAAGCTGGTGATAGGATGTGAGAGTATTCATGGTGATACCAAGCCTGACTATGGAGACATGGTCCAGGACTGGGGAAAAGCAAGCTTATATTTTTCTTTTCTCTATAGTTAAAAGCAAGCAAGCAAGCAAGCAAGCAAGCAAGCAAGCAAGCAAGCAAAGAAACCCAGAACTGCACTCCAGTGCTCCATTCTTCTGTACGTATCCAGAGAAGTTCAACCCCATCCTTTCATTCTGAGCTTGACAAACTTAATGTTTCTTCATTCACTGAAATAACTGTGCACTACAGACCCTTGACAGAGGGTAGGCACGTTCTCTATAAAGTACTAAATTTGGGACTCAGAGCCGTGTCCTTCACACAGCTGACTGCTGTTCCACATACCTTGTCTCGTGTTACAAGGTGGGGGAAAACATCTTTATGCTATCAGGCTTTACTGAACAGGGCCCCTGGCTGTCTGTGAATGAACATTTAGCTTATTTCAAAATCATCCCTAAACTTCTAACCCAAATGGGAGGCTAAGTAAGAGCCACTGCCTCTCTGAGTCATTGCCAAGGACAAACAGTGTCACATACACTCACAGAAAATTGGAGGCTCTAGGCTGGAGAAGGAGCAGCTCTTTTACAAATGTGTGGATTTTTCTGTCTAACTCGTCTGGGTCTTGGTTTGCTCATCTGCATGATATGAGGGTTAGATTTAATCCTCCCGTACAAGCTGCGAAACTATTAACATATAAATCAATGCCTTTGTACATAGCATGAAAGAATTTTGAATTGTGGATGTAGATAACAATAGAAATGTTTAGCTGCTATTATTTTTGTTCCAGATGTCTAAAATATGCATTTAATGTATGAGTGACATTATTTCTACCATAAATTACTTCTGGACTTTTTGTGTGCCACTTGGTAATTGTGGGCATCTTTGGAATTACGATTCATATAAGTGCATATGTCATTCTCTATTAGTATATTGGTTGTTGCTATTTAGGATCACACATACTATAAAAATATTTTAAATTAAAATATTTTAAATTAGGAGCGATAGAATTCAGGGAACTTCCCTGCTGAACTCTCTTGCACAATTTTTGATACCATGCAATGACCAGAGATATCTCCCCCCAGTTCTACCCAAATATTTGTCAGCAAGACGAACTGAACCCTCCTGTAATACTCCTTGATTCTTTTGTGAGGGAAAGCACAGACTCTCATCTGCTGTTACATTAAGTACTTTGGGGGGAAAATAGTTACAAAGTGCTCTTCAAACCCAAGGCATTAGAATGACTGATTAACATAGCCTCATTATGGTTACACCCCCAAGAGAAGAATTGTGACACTTATATTGAAAAACAAGTACAACACAGTAGAATTGTCCAGAATTTCAGTCACTGTGGAATGTGTTTGAAACATGTTCCAGGCCTGAGGGGAAGTGCTTGGCATGTTAATTGATTACAATGTATGCTGGAAAGAAGAATCAAGGATCCGCTGTGGGATTTATGTCCTGTGTTTTGTGGAGTTGGATTTGCTTCCTTCTCTAAGATCTGCCCTCTATTTAGCCATGTGCGTAGGAGACTGATTGTGTGTATCCTTTTGACTCAAGCTGTGTCTTCCTTTCAGACACAAATTCCTTCACTGTTACATGCTCATACTGTTGTCTATATTTTTGTGTGTTTCTTTACCCCAAGTAGACTGCAAACCTTTGTGGTCACTGACTATCTTTGGGCTTCTCACATTTCTTCATTTAGCTCTAGCCGGGGCACTGAGCATAAGTAAATGCTCATAAATACTTATTGAATAAATTAAACTATTGATTCTAATTTTATTTTTAAAATTTTAAGATTCTATGACATATCAGATTTAAAAAAGGTATAAAGATAAACATGATGAATTACTACAAACTCATTATGAGTGCTTTGGGCCCAGCAGATACCTCTTCTCTTTTTTCTCAGGGAATTCACTAAACTAAGCTTGGTGTTCAATGTTTCTATCTTTACTTTCTAAGTTGATCTTATCATCTTCATGACATATGTTTGTAATCTTTAGCAAAAACTACAATACTGTTTTTTACTTATTTTAAAAATTCACAAAATATCACTATATTCTTTTGAAACCTGCATTTATAATCAAAAGCACACTTGTGAGATAAATGCATATTACTATACATCATTCTAGTTAGGCATCGTCTCTGCCAGATGGTGTTTAATTGTATGACTATGCCATAACTTATTTATTCGTTCTTGTTGGATGGAATTACACACAGTGCTGCTAGGAACACTGTTATTTCCACCTCTACAAGCACCTGTGGTTAGAATTCTGTGGGGGCATATACTGAGGAGCTAAATTACTTGGTTTCAGGGATGCATATTCTTAACTTTACTAGGATGTCTGGATAGTGATCCATTGCAATTGTACTAATTTACACTCCCATCAACCTGTATTTATAAAACTTTTGTTCTCTAGTGTTAGTGCTTACCTCTCTAGGTACTGACTTGTGCAAAAAGGTAGTCTTTGGTACCAAGGCCTTCTGAAACATTCTAGGGTCCATTCAAGGGCTAGGGTTCTGATTGGCCTGAGCAGATTCCTCTTTCTCCACTGTCATTGTACATGCTGAAGCCACCATATGTCCTCAGTGCCGAAACTATTGAAGTTCTACCTCCTAACCCTCGTTTATCTATGGGCCATTCATGTAAACACATGTTCCACCAAAATAGAAGGCTGCTTTCAATGGTAAAACTTACCTACCTCTAGATGTGATCTGTGTTAGCAGGGCTGGTGGTGGTCCTTTCCAAAAGCTCCTGGTTTCCTTGTGTTTGATATCCCATTATATTTTGTGTGGGATCATAGCACAAGCGAGTGACAATATTATTGCTAAGATTCTCTGGTTTTAGTCACTGTACATTTCAGTTTAATGCCTTTATTGAAGGCCTTAATGCTTCAAAATAGAGGGTGGGATATGTATTATTCAAACCATGTTTCAAAAGGAAAATCTGTGACAGACAATCATGTAATTAATATGTGCTGCCCAAAGTATTGTGTCATGATTTAGTGCGATGGTATTTTTTTCCCCTTCTAATTGTTCCTTGTTCCTTTCAAATGGGGTGAGAATTCATGAAAGACCTGAACATTTTAAAAATGATTTTCCACATGATTAGAGTTGAACATTTTTCCATTAGGATTTAAAATGGTTAATTCTTTTTTTGGGGGGGGGAGGGACTTGCTTGTTCCTAATGGAAGCTTTCTTCTTGAAGATCAGAACCCATGTAAGCAATGCGCCCATAATAAACAGTTTATGCTCTCTTATAACAAAGGTCAGAGAAGAGACAGAATGCTACCAGAACCTTGGTCCCAGTCATGTGCCTTTGCAGTCATTATACCTCTCCCCATAACCATTCAGGTAACCACTATCTGTTGTTTTCTCCCTTAAATCAAATTGTTTCTTTCACATATGAGTTCAGTAACTGTCAGGAGCTGAAAGGAATCACTCCAGGTTATACAGAGAGTTAGTGCAGAACTAAGGGCTAAAATCTGGCCCCTTGATGCTTATCTAATATCCATTATGTCATTATTCCTCCAACTGTTCTTATTTTTCCTTTCACTGAAAAGTGGCCAGAAACGCAGTGACTTGTTGAATGGCACATGTCCTCCCTACACGGTGCAGGTTGTCTGTCCTCTATCCTATGGCACATTCCCTCTGCCAGCATCTCTCCACTCCTGGAATGTCACCCCTGCACAGGTGAGAAGCAGACCTTCAGATCCATGTACGCATTTCAGGATCCTAAGGATAAAAGACAGAATTTGAAAAACAAGAAATAATGAGTTATTTACCACCCAGTTCTCTTCTGGAAATAAACCAGTATGCAGCATATTATTTGTTTGTGCCCTCTTTCGTAAAGTTATGACTCTAACAATTTCATATTGAGGTAGGAGGTAGAACAAGGACAAGTAAACAATGGAAAGCCATGGGGGAAAGAATAGAGAAACCAGACAGAGCAAGGAGGACTATATCAAAATATCAGAAAACCAATAGATAAAAGGTCACCCTGTCCCTCTTCCTCAAGACTCCCAGGCACGTGCAAAACCCTAAAGCACATAACCCTGGCTGAACCAAACTTCTCTGCACAGCAGTTTTGAGCCACCCTCTCACTAACAGGTTTTGGGAGCTTTAACACTTCCTCTAAAAGCCCTCCTGAGGGGTGGGCCAATACCAAAACCCCCACAGAGGTTCAGGTCTCTCACCCAGCAATACGGCACATGAATGAGAAATGAAGACAAAAAGAGGAAGTTCTTTAGAGAAGGCACCCTGGGATAATAAATGTTCTCTGTGGAACAAAAGGCCACGAGTGCAAAAGTTCATAGCTTTTATTGGTGTCAATCAGGGAGGTGGGTGGGAGTCACATCAGAGTGCTAGGGAAAAGAAACTTTGCAGGCGTTGGCTGTAAGGAGAAACAGAACAATTTTGTACCAGGCACAAGGGCTCTCCAGTTAGCAATGCAACCTTGGATGTAGTTTGATACCTGCAAGGCTGAAACCTTTACTGCCAGGAAGGTATAATTCTTATTGAGTCCCATGGCTTAAGCTAAGGTGTTATCTCATGTTTTAGCCCTGAAATCTCACAGGTTCCTGCTTGAGTACCCATTCCAGCCATCAGCAGGAAGGTTATTCTTGCTTGTGTATTGCTGTCTTTCTATTGATGATACTCATTGGTGGATTGGCCAGACTCGATCACATTCCTTTGGCCAACTAAGGGAACATCTGTTTCAATAGAGCCAGCTCTGCATATCTTAATGAATAGGGTTCAACAAGGTGTCAGGGGATGATCGAGGCAGAGGGCTTTGTTTCTAACGACAGAACAGCTCCCACAGGACAAGTCAAGTACCCCACTGGGCTGTGACTCTGTAAATCCCAAGCTATGAGCTTCCAATAATCCTAGGGCCTTAAGAGAGCCAGGACCTGCCTTACGGGGACCTTGAGTTCTTCTCACTGCTTTGGTATGCCTCCAACTCTCACTTCTTTCCCTCTTGTTATTCCTTTTAAAACAAATTTTACTCTTGTTGCTTCTTTTGAGTGTCCTGCTCAATTCTTTGTTTGGATACCAAAACCTTGAGATGACTCCCCCAAGGCCTCCACTGATAATAATATTAGGTATGTAACCAAAGATTTTAAAACTCTTTGGGTCTTTCCTGGAATCTGGTCACATTCAATACATACTGATTTCCTCATCCAGGTGGAAAACTTCTTTCATGGCAACTGTCCCTGAGCACTGGAGTTAAGATTCTACCTGGTGTGAGAAACTGAAAGAGTAAGTAAGTTTTAAAATGTACAATAGATATTATGAAATGGGAAGAAATTATTTAAAGGGAAAAAGGAACTAGGATGGGTGAAAGATGAAAGGACCATAGGGGAAAGGGAAAAACGCAAGTCAGTTATACTATTAGTGTCTCTTAGTTCATTAAAAAGGAAGGTTTGTGTTAACACTGATTGGAGAAATTTTTATACCCATGTCTTTTACCCTGAGCGACTACTTTAAAGATAACAACATGTAATGTATTAACTATTGTTATTCTCTTATTATTTTGTTATGAAATTTTGTTTTATCTTGTTTTCACAAAAAAGATTCTAGAGTAGTGTGGTACAGTAGATAAAGCTTGAAATCTCAGAGTCAGATAAACATAATTTCTTTCCCAGCCTTCCTGTGTATGAGGCACTATGGTCATCACTTCTCAGCCTTTTGGCTAAGATCAAGTGTGGTGCACTGTGGTCCTGTTCCTCATTTGTAAAATGGGAGGAATTAGGTTTTTATCAGCCTTTGTGGTATTACACAAATCATTTAGCTAGGAGCCAGTGTTCTTCATGATCTTCTGGTCTACTTATGACAATATTGTCATAAATAATTATTGATGATAAGAATCCTTCAAAAATATATGGCAATGACTATTTGTCATATTCAGGAGTGATTTAGCTGAGTATTCATATCAAGGAAAAAAATATGCTTATTTTTACCTCTGGAGAGCCCAGGTTCAGGTTTTTGATTCTAATGCTGCTTCTGGCAAAGCTTTCTTCGCCCTGGGACCTCTCCTCACATGGAAAATAGAGCATATTGGGTAATTTCATTTTCACTGAGTTATCAATAGCTGATGAAAGTATCCTATGCCTCCTGCCTACAGAGTTAGATTCAAAACATGCATTTCAGGTGCTGTCCTAGAGATACAGAACAGATTCCTGCAGTGGGAGGGGAGGACATTCACTTGTTCAGGTCTTATTTCAGTTCCTGCTTTTTACTGAGATGGAAAATGGGCTGCTTTTTCAAATTTACCTCCTTGTATGATAATTCATGAGTACACACGCGCATGTTCATGCACATGCATAGAACACACACACACACACACACACACACTCCACACGAAACCAGAGCCTTGAAAGGTAGTAATACTAGAAAAGTATTAGCACCAGGTCCTTAGCCATACAGGGTCATTAATCCAGCCTCATTTAACAGTGACAAATTCCACTAGATTTGTCAGGGAGATTAGATTTAAAGTTATACCCAAAAGTTTTTCAACATTACTTATTTTCTGTCCAACTCCTAAATAATCAGAGAAAACGATAATATACTTTAGGCAAATAATTTATTTCCTAGGCAATTCTCAGACTTAAACATTACTAAATCAGTAATTTTAAGGAAGTAACTGTGGAATTAGAGAAAGATTTGCACTAATCAGTAATTATTTTACCTTGAACACATAAATTGATTTTAAAAGAGAGAAATAAAACAATGGTTATCAAGAGTTTTACTGGATCAAATGAAAGTTTCAGACTTTGTTGGTGAAGCATAAACAGACACTTGTAGGAATTACTTTTATCAGTCTGCATGTCCATTTCAAATGGGAGAAGATAATGAATCGTGGGGAGAAGTATTCTGCTGGATTCTTAGCTACACCCCTGTGCAGCCTTAAATTGGCCTTGAACTGCCTTTTAACAACAAGCAGGTGGCTGGTATTCACAGTGAAGTTTGAGAAGCACGGGGCTTAACAGCTTTTTGTTGTTATTCTTTAAACCAGCCAAGCTTTTTCATGCCTTTCCTGTTAGCTGTTACTGGCTCCCAGCTATTCCTGCCTGTGAAGTCCTATAAGCTACCTAACAATAAGCAAAAAGAGAAAATTCTGCTATGACCCTCATCCTCAGTGAAGTCTTCTCTGATTGATCATCTCCTTTCTCTGAAGCATGCATCCAGGAAGCATTGAGTAGCAGGGACCAAAGAGTGTAACTACGCCAGCACCTGTCATATCCCAGTCTCACAGAAGAGGTAATAAAATGTAGTTGTTAGTGTTATGAACTCTACAGCAGAGTGTGGGGCTCAGATCCCACACCTTCACTCATCATTTAGAGATTTTTAGCAAGTTTCTTAACCTCTGTGGGCTTCAGTTTCCTCGTATTAAAACAGTGATGGTAAAAATGACTCCTATATCCTAGGCTGCTATGAAGATCCATTGACTATTACCTAATGAATACAAACAACTATGCCCAGCATATAATAGCACTTGAAAGATGGCACTTTGGTATTATTGAGGGAAGAAAGTATATTAGTTCCTTTAAATTTCTACCATGCCTGATACAGTGCTTGGCACACAGAAAGTGCTAAGTTAATGCAATGAATTACTATGATGACAGTAAGGCAGCCCATCAGCTACACAATTTCATCTTACATTTCATCTCCACCCACGAACAAAACTTTCTATTCTGTAGGTCTCTTCCCTGGTCCATCCTTACCTGGGAGTTGTTGTTGGGTGTTTGTCTTAAAGAAATTTCCTGTTATTACATCTCAGATATCATTTTCTGTAGAAGAAAAACAAAAACAACAGCAACCAAAATGCCATGGTCCATTTAGGTCCTGGACTCAGGAGCCAAACTTTTAAAACTTTTAATTGTGAACACATCAGTCCATCAACAGCGGGGCAAAGCCATTCAGTGCTCTGACTCTTCAGCCTGTCGGTTACCGATCAACTTGAAATGCCTCCAAGGAGAATAATGCATGCATTTGAGTTATCTTTTCATCTACGGGGGTTATAATTATAGTTAATATCTTAATTTTGACATGGGGAATTGTATCAGAAAGAGGTGATAGAATTTTACTCCTCTCTCCCTCTGGGAAAGACTATTTTCCCATTTTCTGAGCTGCAGACCACAAAGATCAGGAGTCATTCATTTGAGGCCTGTTAGAGGCCTGTTAGTGGCTGTGCAGTGATTTTCCTACGGATCCTGTGAAGTCCCCAAAAAACAGATCTCTCTCTCTCTCTCTCTCTCTCTCTCTGGAATCAAGACAATCAGACGCATGGAGAGAAGTGAAAAGCTCTCATGCTTTTCTTGAAAGTTCTGAGTATTCATATGTAAAAAGTTCTGTTTATACTCAATTTACTTTTTAAATTTGTTACTATTAGAAGTGTTTATTTTGTATAAAGTTATTAGACTGGTATCTGGCACAAGATGAGGACTCGACTATTGCATAGTTTCTTTCTATATTATACAGCTATCTGATATCTCATTCTTTTAAAATACCTGGCCATAATAGCTTTTATTTTACTTTTTTCTCAACATTCTTTGTAATAGTAAAAAGGGATTGGCTTAATGTATTGAAGGAGAACACTTGAACCCAAAAGCTGTTTGGTGGATCTACAAAGCAGAAGCTGGCCTTTTGACTTGAGGGCCAATGTACTCTGTACTGTAACTCCTCTTTCAAGGCCTGGAGGGGTAGGGACTGGATGTGTCCAGTGATTTACTTTAACCATTCCCTGTAGTAATGGCATTGAAAGGTGGCACCTTTAAGGGGAGTTAGGTCATGGGGGCTCCACCCTCGTGAATGTATTGATGTCATTATTTCAGGAGTGGGTTCGCCCCTCTTGCTCTCTCTTCATTTTTTTTTTTGCCCTTCTCCTGTGTGATGTTTTGTATCATGTTACAATACAGCAAGAAGGCCCTCTCTTGAGTGCTTGACATTGGGCTACCTAGCTTCCAGAACTGTGATCCAGTAGCTTTCTTTTCATTATAAATTACCTAGTGTGAAGAATTAACTAATGATCAACTTGTAACACCCAGCTGAACTGAATCAGCGTGGTGCTGGGTGTAGAAGGCCCACCTGAGGATTGTTGCCGACAGCATAAAAAAATAGATTTGCAGGGGAAGATGGTGTGCTGTTTATCCTCCTAGAGAACCTTGTCATGCTAGTTTTCCTGAGATGAGATCAACTGTTCTCACGGTCAGAGGAGCTCAGGTCCTTGATACTGCTGAAGATGGCTGTGGTTCTTTTGCGGGGAGCTCTCGTTCCTACCTTGAGAATTTCCTCCTGGCTCCAGTGCAGATCCCTTAGCCAGTTGGCACAGATCCCTCATCCCTCTAGCTAGACTTTCTAGCTTCTATCACTGACCTTTGGACTTTACCAGTGCAGGTCTTTGATACAGGCTTGGATATGACATTGTCATGGGGCTCTAGGCCTCAAGTTAGACTCGTGGAGGACATTGCCAAGGGCCCTGGGTCTTCAGCTGGACTCATGCAGAACATTGCTGTAGGATCCAAGCCCTTGGCTGGATTCTTTGAATCTCTAGTGTGTGTTTAGATCTTCACTCTTTTGCATTTGACTCTTTGGGTGAATGTTGTAAAATAATCCTGTAAATTATGTGTTCTGTATTGAATCTTTTCCTTTGTAAACCCTAATACAATGCCTAGACTAACATTCTATCATAGCCGTGCACAATTTACTGCAGTTGTAACATACCAGGAGTGTGTTTATGTAAGGGATAGTTGGAGGCACAAACTTCCCTCTCAAAAATGCTAATGCTAATCCTCTCATAATAATGCTAATAGTAACAGTAAATCCAGTGCCCTAGACAGTATGTCTAAACATGGAAGACAGGTTGCACCAGAGCCATTGTCTCAACTGTATGCTGCTTGGCTTGGAACCCCATGAGGGAGCCTTTAGGGCAGTCATTCTAGTGAGGGAGGTGGTGGCAGATGCCCTCTGTGGATCATCTTCTGATCTTCTGCAGCATTCATTTGTGTTTTGTACATGAACCTTTGTATCAATTATTTCTAGAGCACTTCAGAATATTTTCAAAAGTACTGCCTTTTTGTGGACACCAGGGAGACAATTTGGAGGCCACATATTTAAGGGAAAAAAGTTCTGATGGGCTCAGTTGAAGCTTGTTTTTCATGATTTATTATGGCCTTTGCTACTCTACCATTCTCAATAACAGTGGTCTCAGTAATTTGTGCAAGTGGGAACTATCCAACTTGAAAGTGTTGTCTGACTGGGGGCCTCTACTATGTTATGTGTTAGACATTCCCCTCTCCCTGCCACCTTGCAGTTGTCGGCGTTGAGGCTGGTGGGAATAAATGATTTGGTTGCACAATAGTTTGGGGTAAAAGCAAGGGCTTCTGGTATGCTCTTTTCTCCACAGAACCCTGATTCCCAAACGGCAATGATAATGGAACAATGTGGTGCTGTGCCAATGTCAGGAAGAACACATCTTTATAAGACTGGACATCAACATCTTGGTTCCCATCTTGATTACTTTCTTCTTGTTGCCGAGACAAAACACCTGACACCCAAGGTTAAAGGACGAAAGGTTTATTTAGCTCACAGTTTGTAGAGGTTTTGGTCCACAATGGCTGGCTCCAAGGCAGGGTGGCACATGGCAGAGGGGCAACAGTTCAGGGCAGCAGGAGACTGCAAAAGCAACAAGAGAGAAGACAAGCCTCTTTCTGTCCCTTATATTGTATGTAGGCTACCCACCCTCGGGTGTGTGTAGCACTCAACCCCTTAATCCCAGCATTGGACCATAAATCAAACACGAACTCTAGATTCATCCATCTCTGAAAACCTGCCCCCTATGACTGCATGAAACTTCGGGGGCATCTAGACACAAACCATAACATTCTGCCCCTGACCTCCAAAGTCTCATGTACATTCCTTCATGAAAAAGGCATTTCATCCATCTCTAAGAGTTGCCAAATTCGTAACAGTTTCAGCATTGCTGAAAAGTCAAAGTCCCAAGTCTCCTTTGAGATTTAAGGCAAATCCTTGGCTGTGAGCCCCTTACAAATTAAAAGTTAAAAACTTCCAATATTCAATGGTACAAGATAGACATTTCCTTCCCAAAAGTTATGTACAAGGGAATACAGAAGAATAGGATCAAAGCAAATCCAAAATCCAACAGGTCAAACATTAAGTCCTGTATTTCCATGTGCAGCATCTAAGGCAATCTATGTGGCAAGATGTGAACTCCAAAGGACTCAGGTGGCTCTGCCCCTATGGCACTTTTGGCAGTTTTAAGCTCCCGTGGCTTCTCTCTTGAGCCCTCCCTGCCAGCTCCTTGTGGTTTTCCTCAGTTGTTCCATGTTCCTGGCTTCTCCAAACTTGTGGGGTCTCCACTGCACCTTTGGTTTCTCACTCACAGGTTCACATGCCCTGTCAGGGGCACACTGCCTGACTTCCCCAGCCTTCCAAAATCAGTGTGGAAGCCTTCCTGATCCCACAACCCTTGCTTTCTGAATGAATGTAGAACCAGAGGCTTTGGGGCGGACATTCAGACACAAACCATAACATTTTCAGATTGACTTGTTTCTGCTGTGGTATCTTAAGTCATTTTTTCCCTGGATTTCAGGTTAACTCCATGAGAAGGGAGGGGATTGAATAGGTGATTTCTAGGTTCCTCTCTTGACTGGCATTCTAAACTCCAGGGGGGAAAACATAGAAAGTATTAGGGCCTACTCCTTTCTTTCTCCAGCCAGTTATAACATAGTTTTAGAAAGTAGAATGGAGAAAAGCTAGAGCTTCCAGTGAAACCACCCCAAAGATTGAATTTTATTTGCCTTCCATACCAGACACATTTCTCAGGAATTTTGATGCATCTGTTCCTAAGAACCATAACTTGCACTCAGCAGGTCATTTTGGTCGTAGTTCACAAATAAACAGAATTCTAGGATTTGGAAGGCATTCAGTCTAAGTATGGATGGGAAGCCTGATGTTCAGGGGGCCAGGGATTTTCCTGAGGTCACAGGAAAAAACAGACACAAGATGAGGTGACTATCCATTCTAGGAAGATTAACACAGACAAATCTGGATGTATTTAATGTGTGCATCTTGATGAATTTGGAGATAAGTATATTTACCTGTGAAATCATCACTACTATTTAAGCCATTACAAATCCATCATTTCCAAAAGTTTCTGCCTGCCCTCTTTAACTATTATTATTGAGATAATAATGCTTATCCTAAGATCTATCCTCTTAACACATTTTAAAATACACTACACGGTACTGTTGGAGACACCATAATATGCGGTAGATTTTACTACTTACTCATCTTGTGTAACCAGGATTTAGCTCTTTGATTAAAGCTTCCCTGTTTTCCTCTCCCCCAGCCCCTGTAACCATAATTTCATTCTCTGCTTCTGTGAGTGTGACTATGTCAGATTTGCCATGTGAGTCTCTGCTGGGTTTTATTCTCATAAGAGTAAGAACTGGGATTTCATTCTCACCCTTATCTCCAGTCTCCAGCAAAAGGCCTGTACAGGTGGATGCTCAGGAAATAGTTGTTGAATAGTTGAATAAATGAGTGAAGCAATTAGAGAATGGTTTCAGGAGAATGTGTGATGTAGGTTATTATTCTCAGTTCCATAGCCAGAAGGCCTTCCCTTTACCCCTATCCCGTCAGATCCCATAGACTTTGAACCTGAAGTGGTCCAGGCAAACCAGGATGGATGTGTCTTTACAATCTATTCCTGTTATAGAAAAAAAATTTCACAAGCTAGTGTGTGTCCCAAAATATCAGAGCTTCCTCATTTTCATAAACAATCAAATTCTGGGACACTGCACTGGGGATGACAAACTTTGGAGAAGCCCATTCAAATGGCAGAAACCAAGCCCACTTTCAGTCCAAAATTGGTAAGGAGTTAGGGTTGACTTCTACTGTGTTGTGGAACTGGAAATATTTGGTCTTTGGTTATGCTGGCAATAGGGTGGAATATTAGCTCTGTTGGTTTTGGAATCTTCTCCAGAGGATTGGTGGAACTCACTCTTAGGTGTGTCTAGCTGGGTCATGGAGGTGTGACTTGGGGTCCATCACTGTCCCTTACTCCCTAGTGCTGCTCTCCTCCTCTGCTTCTGGGCTGTCATGAGCTAAGCAGCTTTGCACCATCACACGCTTCCTCAATGATGTTTCTGCCTTGAAGCCAGATGACCATGTGCTGAATCCCTCTAAAATGTGAGCCAAATTAAACCTTTCCTCTTAAATTGTTGGTATTGTGACAAACAGTAGGAAAACTGACTAAAACAGTTACCGTTCTCTCAACCAACAGCACAATAATGCACAGCACTTTAGATATTTCCACTGAGGTGCTTGGAAGTGCCCGGTCTCCACATGTTGATTTCAGGGTCTTTCATCAAAACTACCATGGTTTTAATGCTTTATTCTCAGCTGTTGGGGAAAATAAAAGATCAAATACATACAGTATGTTCTAACTAAGTCATTCACAGCTGACCAGTTTACTATTTTACAACTTTGAGAGACATTTGTCCTTAACTTTTAGGGGTTTCTTTTTTTAAAAAATTTAAACAAAAGGAAAGCAAGAAACCAAAGCAAAAACAATTTCACAACCATCCAATAAGAGAGTAACAATCATCAGCACATTGCATGTTATTATATTCCCAGAAATTATTTAGGATAAAAAATACAGACATGAACCATTATCCAACAAATTATTAGCACAAAACTTTTGCCTCAGTGAATCAAGAGAAACCTGTTATATGACTATCTTTTTTTGTTATGATTGCTCTATTATTTTCAAATAAACATTTTGCATTAAAAATGAGATCTAAAGATGACCCTGAGAAAACTACTTTTCATTCAAAGTTCTTTTTCTTTAACTGTCTTAACTAATTTTTCATATATATAGATTCTGTTTCAGTTCATCACACCAATGCAACAACGTGATAGTCACATATGTGTGACTTATTTAGTTCACTGAGAAGTATATTTTTAGTACTCATCCATTTAAGAGTGAAAATGTCTAGTTTATTGTTCTTTATAGCTGAGTAGTATTCCATTATGTAGAAATACTACATCCTTTTTTATCCATTCCTCAGTCGAGGGGCATTTAGGTTGTTTCCAAGATCTAGCTATTACGAACTGGGCAGCTATGAACGTAGGTGCACATATATCGCTGTGGTAGGATGTTTTTAGTTCTTTTGGGAAGATACCCAGAAGGGGAATAACTGGGTCAAATGGGACCTCCAATCCTAGCTTTTTGAGGAATCTCCACACTGACTTCCACAGTGGTTGCACCAGCCTGCATTCCCACCAACAGTGGAGAAAGATTTCTTTTTGTCCTTAGACCCTCCAGCATTTGTTATTGGTTGACTTCTTAATGCTAGCCATTCCTTCTGGGGTGAGGTGGAATCTCAGTGTTACTTTCATTTGCATCTCTCGAATAGCCAGTGCTGTTGAACATTTTTTCATGTATTTATTTGCTGTTTGTATTTCTTCATCTGAGAAGTGTGTGTTCATCTCAGATGCCCATTTTCGGATTGAGTCTTTAAACCTTGGAGGACTGATTTTTTTAAGTTCTTTATAGGTTTTTGATATTAATCCTTTGTCTGAGGGACAGCTGGCAAACATTTTCTCCCACATTGTGGGTAGTTTCTTCACACTTTTGGTGGTTTCTCTTGCTGTGCAAAAGTTTTTAAATAGGATGAGATCCCTTTTGTTGATTATTTGTGATAATTCCTCTGCAGTCTGGCTTTTATTCATTAAGTCTTTGCCTACACCAGTGTCTTCAAGATTTTTACCTACTCTATCTTCTAGCAGATTTAATGTTTCTGTTTTAATGTTGAGATCTTTAGTCCATTTAGATTTTAACTTAGTACAAGGTGAAAGATACGGGTCTATTCTTAATCTTCGGCATGTGGGAAGCAAGTTTTTCCAACACCATTTATTAAAAAGGCTATCTTTCTTCCAGTGAATGTGTTTGGTGCCTTTGTCAAAGATAAGATAGCTTAGTGTGTCTGGAGTTGTTTCTGGATTTTCTAATCTATTCCATTGATCCTTGGGTCTGTTTTTTATTTATTTATTTATTTATTTTTGCCAGTACCACAGTACTTTTATCACAGTAGCTTCATAGTATAATTTCAGGTCAGGAATTGTGACGCCCCCTGTCTTGTCTTTGTTGGCTAGGATTACCTTTGCTATTTAGGTCTCTCCTGTTCCAGATGAATTTTAGGATTGTTTTCTCTAATTCTGTAAGATATGTTATTGATATTTTGATTGGAATTACATTGAATTTGTGTAAGAGTTTTGGAAGTATGGCCATTTTGACTATATTGATTCTTCCTATCCAAGAGCATTGGATATCTCTCCATCTTCTAATATCCTCTTCAATCTCCTTTTACAGAGTACCATAGTTTTCAATTTAGAAGTCTTTTACATCTTTTGTTAGATTGATTCCTAAATATTTCATTTTTTTGGATGCTATTGTAAAAGGTATTGTTTCCCTAATTTCTCTCTCAGTGAGATTGTTATTTGTGTACAAAAATGCTATTAATTTTTGAGTATTGACTTTGTAACCAGCTATGTTACTAAATCTGCTTATTAAATCTACAAGTCTCTTGGTAGAATTTTTGGGATCTTCTAGGTAGTGTATCATGTCATTTGCAAATAATGCTAGTTTAATTTCTTCCTTTTCTGTCTTTATTCCTTTTATTTCTTTCTCTTGTCTGGTTGCTTTAGCTAAAGTTTCCAGAACTATGTTGAATAAGAGTGGGGGGAGTGGACATCCTTGTCTTGTTCCTGATTTCAGAGTGAACACTTTCAGTTTTTGTCCATTTAGGATGATGTTAGCTATCAGTTTGTTATAGATGGCTTTTATCAGATTGAGATAAAGACCATCTATTCCAACTTTCTGTAGAGCTTTTTATCATGAATGGGTGCTGGACTTTATCAAAAACTTTTTCTGCATCTATTGAAATAATCATATGACTTTTATCCTTGGCTCTGTTAATATGATGTATTACATTTATGGGTTTATGTATGTTGAACCATCCCTGCATCCCTGGGAGGGATCCCACTTGATAATAGTGTACAATCTTTTTGAGGATTTGCTGCAGTCTATTTGCCAATATCTTATTAAGAATTTTTGCATCAATGTTCATTAGTGAGATTGGCCTGTAATTCTCTTTCTTAGTTGGATTCTTCTCTGGTTTTGGAATTAGAGTAATGCTTACTTTCAAAAATGAACTTGGGAGTATTGCTTCCTACTGTTAGGGGTTTCTGACATGAGATTTTAGAGGAATATTTTAGTGATGGGGATAGGAGAGGATTCATGCTACACAGACCCTTCCCTTTCATGTGTGCATACACATGCACACACAGATCGAAATATGCACAGGCAAGGAAAGGCAGCCAATGCATCAGAGAAAATGGGAATGTCAGGTATAGAGCCTAATAAATCCTGTCTCTTATCATAGTGATCTGTGACATTTGTGTCAAGATCAGGTCTCTTGTCTAACTCTGGTAAATAAATAGTTTCTTTCGGGGGCAGATCTTAGACTTTCAGCTGATAATAGACAATAAAATAATTGCTTTATTAAGAATACATTTGTCACTACCAAATAATTGTTATATTTCCACCATGTAAAATGGCTTTTTAAGAGGAAATTAAGAAGATGTTGCTATGAATTTTACTGGAGCTAATGAAAACTTTCGGTTTTATTGGAGAGGAATAAAGGACTCTAATTAGAATTGGTTTTTATGGGCCTCTAAGTCCATTTTAAAGAGGTGCAGGCAATAAATTTGAGGGAAAAGCTGATGTGGTTGGATTCTTACTAACTGCCCTGGTGCAGTACTAAGTTAGGTTTGGATTAAAACAAAGCCAATGCCTGTGCTATGTCATCCCATGTCCTTCTAAAATTCAGACTGGCACTGATGGTTTGCTTACCTCTTTCTCCACATCCATCATGTCAGAGTCACCTGTGGCTCTTGCATGGATTAGTCCATCAGCCTCCTAGTGACTTCTCTCATCAACTCTGTACCACAACCCATTCTGCACACCATGGGTCGGAGGAAGGCCCCTTAATGACTTTCTGAGTTCTTCCACACACAACCCCAGGCCATCACTGTGGCCCACAACACTGCAAGGTCTCAGCCCTGCTCATCCCTGTCTGCTCATCTCACACAAGCCTCTCTGGACACCAACACCATAATGCACTTGAGGCAAGAGACTGCAAGGGACTTTATTTTCCCTTTTCATGGCCTTTGCTGCTTTGCATACTTTTGTCTCCTATTCTCACGCCTTTTAAATGGTTGCTTTCTGCTCATTCATGGGGCAGATCTTCATTCAGTCATCACTTTTCATACGAGATTTCTCTGAAACCCTACCCAGATTATATTTCTTTCTCCGTGTCCCCATAGCACATGTGCTTGTTTTTGTAGCACAAAGCTACAAAAATTTTCACTTAGATCCCTGCTTTGCATTTTTAATCAATAATGAAAGAACTTTTAAGAGTGTATTTCAGTATAAAAATAATAACCCAAAAGAAAGTGGAAAGGAGTAAAACCTTATAAAGATATAAACTGATAATGATACAGATATACCTACGTAAGCATTGCATATAACCACAATATTCACTATGGTTATTATTACCACATCTAGAAGACTTTAGAAAAATTAATTTTAGAGCATTAGGCATCAATAAAATGGGAATGCTGGAGTGTAATTTTAGGCTTAGCCTTTTAAGGTCCTTATTTTGTTAGGAGGTAAGTGATTAGCTTTTAACTTTTCAAAGGCAATGGGGAAATTTGAATATTAATTCAATATTAGATGATAATAGGGAATAATTTTTCTTAAGAGAAACAATATGGAATTTTTAGATTAGTAGTGAATGCTTTCTAATTTAAAATATGATTTTAGGAGTTAAATTTTGAAACATTTTTAAGTGCCATAGTGTCTGTGACTTGCCTTGAACAGATGGCCATGCAAATTAAAGGAGAAGACGTAAGGCTAAAGGGCCCTATATGCAGTGTAGATGACAAGCAGGACTTTATTATTATTCTTTGCTTGAAGACAGTTTGCTCATGCTATTCCCATTAGCTGCAATGGTCACCAGCTACTCTGGCCTTTGAAATCCTACAATAAGGAAAAAGTGAAAATTATGACCCTCCTCCTCAATGAAGACTTCTCTGGTCAGTCATCTCCCTTTTCTGCAGCATTTATTTGTAAACCATTTGGGTACTATGGTTCAGTGTATAGCCGTGTCTTTGCCTGTCATACCCTTAACCCACAGGACTGGAGTTAAAGTCAGCAGTTGGTATTTTGAACCCTAGAGTAGATGGCCAGGCTTTGAATCCCAGCACCTCCTACTCACTGGTCAGTGACCTTAAACAAGTTACTTCATTTCTCTGTGGCTCAGTGTTCTCATTTGTAGAATAGCAGTGATGACAGTGTGATCTACTTTGTGGGATGCTATATAGATTCATCAAGGAATTCACGCAAGGCATTTACAACAGTGCTTTTAAAATTTTTTTTACAAAGAGGATGTTAGAGGGTTTTCTGGAATACAGTGAGCACTTCACATTGTAACTCATTTTATATATAATACATTTTGCAATTGTATAGAGCTTTAGGCTTTAAAAACATTTGTGTTTATTATCACTTTTATTACTTTACTTCACTTAATAGTTGTGAATAAAGCATGACATCTATTAGATCCCTATTTTCTGAGAAAACCTATCCCTGGTTATCCATTTGGGAATTTCTGAGAGGAACTTGCTCTTCTGATTCCTGAGCCTTTCATTTCTGGTCTAATTGTGGGACTGCAGTAAATTGGTCATGGCCAATGATTAATTTTCTCACTTTTCTAAGGACTGTTTTTCTTGGCTAGTGTTATTCTTAGACTACATGTTGGGTCAAAACCACTCAAATCACCAACCTTCTACTCAAAAGTGCCAATGGCAAACTTTAGCACATTCAAAACAACAGAACTGAACATCAAAGGTTGGCTTGTGTCAGTCTGTATTTCTTGGAGAATGTTTGTTCCATTGCATGATAGTTACAGATTCTTACAATATAATAGTGAGTCAGATTAGGGATTAGAGTGAGGGCAGATGCTGCTATTTCTGAAAACAGTCATTTTATATTTTATATATAAATGGTATAATTATTTCTGGAATATTTCTGGAATCTACTAAAAGTATCACTTGGTTCTATAAAAACATTACTGTGAACAATTGGAAAGCAATTTCAAATCAAGCAATATTGCCACTTAAATTCTAACTACTAAACAAAGAAAATTTTAATTGCCCTTGTTGCAATTATTTTTCTTGACTTATTACTTCTGTTATTATTATTGTTATCAAAATAGTGGTTTTTCAAATAAGGGTATAGTACTTTGCAGTTAGAATCTTTGCATAAACTATTGAACTATATTAGATGCATGTAGCCATATTGTATACAGGTTTGATCAGTTGCAAATAATTTTTTGCTGCAAAGGGCTAAGTATTAAATATTTTGCCCTTTCTGGTTATGTGGCCTCTATGTTAACTATTTATTACTCCACTTTTGTAGTAAAGAAGCCATAGTCAATTGTTAAATGAATAAATGTGCCAATAAAGCTTTATTTATAAAGATGCACACTGGACTTGGTTTCTGGGTTGCAGTTTGTAAAATCCCAAGTTAGATTATGCAGGCTTTGTCAGCCTTGCCTTTGAAGCTGTGGACTCTGAGGCCAAGGGCTTAAGTGATTTTTTTAAGGGCATATAGTAAATTAGGAAAGAACAAGGACTTGGGCCATGTGAGCTAACTCCCAGTCGGGTCTTTCCCCTACTGAGCAGAAGAGGCCAAATGCTGTGGAGTGGGGTTATGAATCAGGAAGGGTACAACATTATTCAGCCCTAGACTGCTCCTAGTTAGCTGTGTGACCTTAAACAAGCCACTTTAACCCCCTTATCCATCTATAAAACGAGGAAGTTGGATGGGGAGTCTTTAAGATCACATCTGGCTCTAAGACGCTGTGTCCTTAAGATCAGGGATGAGAAAGGATACTTTATTGGGAAGAATCTCAACTTAGTCATTACAAATATTGCAACATTTATTTACAAAGAAATTATTATGACACAATCAACAAATTTTTACTGAGCTTATTATGCTGTGAAAAAATGAAAGAAGGCATCCCAGGGTTAACAGGGACAGGTGTGAAGACCTATACATAGAAGTTATTCATGTGTATCATGTGTGTGCAGGCCAGTAAGTTTGCTTAGCATAGATGGTATGTATTGGGAAATGTGAGAGACATTGATTTTGCATTTCATCAGCTTTGCCATGTGTTAAGTCAGGATTTTGCCCCATTAGTGCACATTAGTGAGATCCCCCTGGATTTAATCTCATTTGGGACCTCACGAGGAAGCATGTCTCAAGACGCAGTTGAACATTCATGAGTTGTTCACTCAGGTCCCTTATATCAAGTTCCCCAGAAGAAAACTGGGCAATTCTTCCTCCACAACTTCACTAATTCCATTCCCAAGGATCCTAAAGTAAAAAGAAGTAGTTTTCTTCAATACTGACTAACTAATTTTCTCAAACAGACAGGCACTATAGAAAGGGGCATTTTGGTAATCAAAGCGGGTTCTCTTCAGTCTGCAAAAGTACTTATCTTGCAGTACTGGAGTGGCCAGTTGACTAAATTATGTGCCTCACCCTATAGTTCTGTAGTCTGGTTGTCCTTTAACTGTCCCCATTAGATCTTTCAGATGATCCTCAGACAGTTAATTTGAAGAGATAATTGGGGCATTACTCTGTGAAAGATGCTATCAGCATCCCTGAAAGAAAGGTATTGGGAACTGCTGAGGCTGAAAGACTGAGACCCATCCCATTTAATCAATGCCTATTATTACTCCTTCATTATAAACACAATACTTGTTGAACATATTCTGTTTATCGAGCATTGTCATATGCTTTGTTTTCTGTATGTTATCTTATCCAATCCTGCTAATACTCATGATTTCTATTTTTTTTGCACATATAAGAGGGAGGGAGGGTCTCATTGAGTCCAAGTTGCCCAAGTTCTTATACAAGTGGCAAATTGTACATCAAGGATTTGTGAATGCAGTGTGATTCCTGGGGCTTTCTGATTCATCATTGCATAAATTCAAATATGCTGGAAGCCATCATGTTCTAACAAAGAATGAGGCTAATGATTTTATCTCTAAAACAGGTAGAAAGGCAGAAACACATGTCCTCATAGAATCTCTGTTGCCATGGAGATACTGCTAAGGGTGAGTATCACATTGCAGGAGAGAGAGAAGTTATACCACAGAATTATCTCTCTGAGGCTCAGAACACAAAGGCGTTACTGACTGTGTCTAGTGCACAGTTCTTTCTCTACTGCACAGCTACGACATGGTTGATCAGAGGCACTACGGGAAAACTAGAGGCTCAGGGTAATCTTCATCAATGGTGCATTCTCATTCAGCCTCTGTGTCTGCCAGCAGGGTTTCTCATGGCAAAGACATGGGCCTTTTCTTAAGATAAGCATGGTTGATGTTTGGAAGATTGTGTATGGTTGGGGTACTGAGGACAGAAGGCTTCTACCAAGGCCACACTGGTTTTTCTAGCTGTAAAGGCTCTGTATGCAGAGATGAATTGGGAATGAAGTGCCATTGAGAGAAGAAAAGTTTGACCTCCAGAAAATGGTCAAAATTAAATACCTTTTTGTGCACTGAGACATATTTCAGTATAGAGTTCAAAATTAGGCAATGGAGCAAAGTGTTTTTGTGGAGAAGTTATTTATTTCTATAATCCATAGTTGTCTCATATATAAAACAAAAAGACAAAGATCTACTGCATTTTTTGGTAAGAATCAAATGAGGAAATGCTTACTGTAAGGTTCATTGGCATGGACTAAGTTGGTAGTTGTTGCTAGGAAGCAGTAAATTGTAGTTGCTATAGTAGCTATGATTCTTACTAGTTGTATGACCTTAGCCAAGTCGCTCTGAACCTTAGCGTTCACATCTGTAAAATGGGGGATGTTATGACTTACATTTTGATGTCCACTCAAATTCTCATTTGCTCATAGGTTGGACTTTTGGGACATCACTAGATAATGGATGTGATCCTGGATTAGTATGATGGGTTTATAGTTGGGTGTGATATTGGGAGGTGAAGCATGGTGGGAAGAGGTAGGGGCATGGCCTGGAGCAGGTTATATCCCTCCTCCTCCACTAATCCCTGCTGCATCCTGTGTGCCGTGTCATGAACTCTTTCTTCTTGGCCAAGCTGGATCAAGAAGATGTAAAACTGCTGAATAACCCAATTTCAGTTAATGAAATTGAAAATGTAATTAGAACCTTAGAACCTTAGCAACAAAGAAAAGCCTAGGTCCTGATGGATTCACAGCTGAATTCCACAAGAAATTCAAGGAAAACTTAATGCCAAAACTCCTCAAACTCTTCAAGGATATTGAAAGGGAAGCAATTCTCCCTAACTCATACCTGGAAGCAAGTATTACCCTAATACCAAAACCGGAGAAAGACTCAACCAAAAAAGAGAACTATAGGCCAATCTCCCTAATGAAGATAGATGCAAAAATTCTCAATAAAATACTGGCAAGCAGAATGCAGCAAGTCATCAAGAAGATTATATTCCAGGATCAAGTAGGATTCATCCCAGGAATGCAGGGATGGTTCAACATATGCAAATCAATACATAATATACCATATCAATAGAGCCAAAGATAAGAATCACATGATCATTCCAATAGATGCAAAAAAAACCTTTTGATAAAGTCTAACACTCATTCATGATAAGAACCCTACAGAAAATCAGAATAAATGGTCTTTACCTCAATCTGGTAAAAAACCATCTATGACAAACCAACAGCCAGCATCATATTAAATGGTCAAAAATTGAAAGTGTTCACTCTAAAATCAGGAATAAGACAATGCTGTCCACTACCACCACTCCTATTCAATATAGTGCTGGAAACATTATCCAGAACAATTAGACAAGAGAAAAATAAAAGGAATAAAGATAGGAAAGGAAGAAGTTAAATTATCATTATTTGCAGATGACATGATACTGTACATAGAAAACCCCCAAAACTCCATTGAAAGACTTATAGATGTAATAACCAAATTCAGTAGTGTAGCCGGATATAAAATCAACACTCAAAAATCAATAGCATGCCTGTACACAAAAAACAAACTCACTGAGAGAGAAGTAAGAGAATCCACACGCTTCACAATAGCATACAAAAAACTGAAATACTTATGAATCAATCTAACAAAGGAAGTAAAAGATCTCTTCAGTGAAAATCATAGTGCTCTGAAAAAAGAAATGAAGAGGATCTCAGAAAATGGAAAAACAATACTTGTTCATGAATAGGAAGAACAGACATTGAGAAAATTGCCTTTCTCCCAAAGTTGTTATACAGATTTAATACAATCCCAATCAAAATACAGTTAACGTATCTCACAGACCTAGAGACATCATTCCTAAAATTCATCTGGAACCAGAAGAGACCTAGAATCACAAAGGCAATTCTGGGCAACAAAGGCAAAGCGAGAGGCATCACAATCCCTGACTTGAAGTTAAACTACATAAGTAGTGTGATAAAATCAGCATGGTACTGGAGTAAAAACAGACCTGAAGATCAATGGAATAGATTAGAATATACAACCACAACTACAAACACACTCAGCCACCTTATATTTGACCAAGGGGCCAAACATGTTCACTGGAAGAAAGATAGCTTGTTTAATAAGTGGTGCTGGAAAAACTGGCTTTCCATATGCCGGAAACTAAAACTAGACCCATGCCTGTCACCATGCACTAAACTAAAGTCAAAATGGATCGAAGATCTAAATATTAAAACAGAAACACTAAATCTTCTGGAAGACAAAGTAGATAGCAATTTTGAAGACATAGGGTTTGGCAGATAATTCATGAACAAAAATCAAACTGCACGGGAAATGCTTCCCAGAGTCAACAACTGGGATCCCATCTTATTAAAAAGTGTTTGTATGTCAAAAGAAATCTCCAACAGAGAGAAAAGAAAACCCACGAATTGGGAAAAAAATCTTAGTCACCTGTCCTTCAGACAAAGGATTTCTATCTAGAACATATAAAGAATTAAAAAAAATCAGGACCCCAAAATTCAAAGATCCCATCCAAAAATGGGCATCTGAGATGAATACACACTTCTCAGATGAAGAAATGCAAATGGCAAATAAATACATGAAAAAGTGTTCAGCATCATTGGTCAGTAGAGAAATGTTAATTAAAACAACACTGATATTCCACCTCAGTCCAGAAAGAATGGCCAGGATCAAGAAAACCACCAATAACAAATGCTGGAGAGGCTGTGGGGAAAAAGAAACTTTTCTGCACTGTTGGTGGGAGTGCAGACTGGTGCAACCACTGTGGAAATCAGTCTGGAGGTTCCCCAAAAACTGGGATTGGAAGTCCCATTTGACCAAGCTATTCTCTTTCTAGGCATATTCCCAGAAGAACTGAAAACATCATATCACAGTGTTATATGTGAACCCATGTTTATAGCAACACAATTTGTAATAGCTAAATCTTGGAAACAACTCAAATGCCCATCAACTGAGGGATGGATGAAAAAGGTATGGTATTTTTATACAATGGAGTATTACTCAGCTATAAAGAAGGATCACATTGAGGCTTTTATAGGTAAACGGATGCAACTTGAGACCATACTCATAAGTGAAATAAATCGAACTCACATGTGTAAATACTGTATTGTTTCCCTAGCGTAAGAAACTGAAAGAGTCAATAAGATACAAAATCTTCAATAAATATTGTGAAAGGGTAAGAAACTGCTCAAAGGGGGAAAATAACCCAGATAAGGAAAAGGAAAAAAGAAGAAAGGGAAAAGAAAAATGATATAAATTTGTATATATACACTTAGGATAGCTGGGATGATTGTACTACTGATCTATTAGTTCTTGGAACAAAACAGTTAACATTCATAGGATAAGATCAATTTTGCAAGTCTATATCTGGTAATCTGAGTGACTCTTCTGGAGATAACTAAGCAAAATAACAACCTTTGTTATGTTCCTACTACCTTGTTGTGAAAACCTATATTGTTATTGTTTTGGGCTCTTTGTTACTGTTATTTATATGTGAATGGATTGTCTCTTTTGCTTCTTGTTTTTCTTGTATTTTGTTTTGTTTTGTTTTGTTTTTTTCTCTAATGCAGAAAGGAAAGATATACATGTATAGGCTTATAAATGTCTAGAACTTCTCCTAAAGAATTTACAAAATTGATTTTATTATGTGTGATTGTATGAATAGCTACTTTGAAGGAAATGAGACATTATGATAGACATTGCTGATATCCTATCATCTTGTTTTGAAGTCCAAAAATGCTTTTATTCTTTGTTTTGATTGGTTTTATACTATTTTGTTTTGTATTAATTTATTGTTTCTGAAGGCGTGCACAACTATTTCAAAGAAAACAAGAGACATTATGGTAGCTACTGTTGATTTCCTGGTGCCTTGTTTTGAAGTCATATGTTGCTTGCATTGTTCTGCTCTGATCTGCTTTGTTCAGATTTGTTTTGTTTTGTTTTGTTTTATTCTCTTTAAAATAAAAAAAGAAAGTAACTAAGATGGGGATAATTATGTTACCCTTCCCATGTGGTACTTAGTGGAATCAAAATGGGGAGCCTGAATGGAACCATCTGGGTCAGTGCCTCCTGTGCAGTGCGTCCAACTCAAGTGCCATGATCATCATCATCATCATCATCACCACTATTATTATCATTTCATCCAAAAATCATTCGCTTTTATCAGTGAACTTTGAGTTTTTAAAATGTTTCAAAGTGAAAGTGTGTTGCTGGACAGGAAGTCTCTTCTCTAAATAAAGGTTCAACATTCTCTCTAACCATTTTCAATGCTGCTGCTGCCTCTCTGGCCTCCAGATTACTGGCAGGTTTTAGTTGCATTTTATGCTCTGATGTCTCACTTGGAGACTGAAGCAATCACACAAAGAGTCCAGAGCGAGAGGACTCTTTGATTGTGGTATTTCATGCTTTTTCTTGGTATTAACTATTTTTAAAAATATATGAAACACCTAAAGTATTAACTGTTTACAAAGTGATACTTATTGACAAAAATATTATCTGTGTGAAGTATTAAGTGAGTTTTAAGAAAAAATTTGAATAATTTGACAGTGTTAAAATTATGCTGTCAAAAAACTCATTTCTCAGAGCCATCTCTAGCCTTTGGTTTCACTTGTGCAGGCTGTCATCAAGATGGGGAGATTTATTTTTACTCTAATTGCAACCTGACAACCAATTTTGAAGAAATATAGCAGAGGTGCCCACTGTTTAAAAGGGTGAAATGGCGTTGCTTGCATGGGGAACTATACACATCATAAAGACAATGGCATGCAACAAAGAGATCTGAGAAAATCAGGCTGTGTGGATACCTGTGGTGCTGTTCAGATGTTTGAAAATATATAAAAACCAGTAATTCATCTGTTGAGGGAAGGCATAAAGCACTCTCTCTTTCAGAGATTTTGTGAGATTATCTGCTTTTTGCATCCTCATGCACTAAATATAGAGCATGCAATATTTACTATTTACATCTTTTTCAAGGTCTGTGTATGGCTTCCTCTTATAACCCTGGAAATTTCACATGTAATTGATTAGACAAATAATGATCTAGTGGCTGGGACCAGGGCATAGAATCAGTCTATGACTTTTTTCCTCCTTCTGCCTCTTGTGTACTGTAAGGCTTGTAACTCATCTGTCTCTGTTGGAGTCCCTACATTTTCATTTGTGCCCATTGTGTTTTACTCAATGATCTCAGAAGATACTTATTTGGTGCTAGGTCTTGAGACTATACTCAGGAAACATGAGATATATCACAGGATACCTTAGATGAGGACTGGAAAATTAAGCCTTCTTTTGTGAAAACTTAGAAGACAAAACATGAGGTATGAATGGATTATAATTAGCTGCATCAGGGAGTAGTCAGTAGAGCTGAGGTATTCTGAACATAGACTTCAGCTCCAGTTCTTTGGCTCTTTAGGCTTGAATCTCAGTTGTCCATGACCTCTGTAGACAGGGGAGATGATACAAAGGACATCAAAACTGGTCTGGTTGGTCAGGGAAAGATTTCAACAGGAAGTGGTATTTCAGATGAAACACCATTACCAAAGAAGATACAATGATAGAAAGTAAGATTGTGAAAAGATTCTCAGTATCATTAGTTATTAGGGAAATGTATATTAAAACCCCAATAAAGTGCTGAATATTAGAATTGCTGAAATTAAAAAAAAATCAATGACCATATCAAGTGTTGCTGAAGATATGGGGGAATGAAAAGTCTCACGGATGGCTGTTGGTAATGTACAATGGTGCACACACTTTGGAAAACAGCTTGGCAGTTTCTTAAAACAAACTGTCATAAACATGCAATGGAATAATCAGCAATGTAGGAGACTTCCAGGAAGATGGTGGAGTGGTGAGCAGCAGAGAAAGAGCCTCTTCAAAATTTGGTGTCCAGACACTGTAATATAGTACCATGAAGAAGAGAAGGAAGAGGGAAGTGAGTCCCCTAGATCCAGGAAGGATCTCAAGTGAGAGTTGAAGCCCACAGGGAGAGTGAAGAGACAAACTTCACCAAAGAAGGTGGCACTTTTTCCCTGAGCCTGGATTCACTGTGTGGGAGGGGCAACTCAAACCTGCAGATCCACTGTGACTACTGGCAACTTCAGAGGCCTCTAAGGAGAAATGCACCAGTGGAATGGAGCAGTGGATGCAGGGGACTGCAGTTGCTGGTGAATTATTCAGGTTCAGGTGTCCTGCAGGAGAGGGTGATTGGCTGGGAGCCATCTTGGAAAGAGGCCAACTGACTTCAGAACTCAGAGCAACTGCTGGCTCCACCTAGCAGCTCCCAGCCAAGTCCAAACCCATAGGAGGTGCACAGACTGCTGTAGGCTGAATGGGTCTGGTTCCAGCCTCATAGTCAGAAACCAGCCTGAACTTCAGTGGTAATAAAGGAGCAGGCTTTCTGGGACTATCCACTTCCCCACTGTAAAGCTACTTTTAACTTGTTGAGATTAATTAACATAGATCTGGACTCTATCTGCTCATGTTGTCTATCAGGGACAGCAGAGGCACACCTTGAAGTGGGCCTTTTTTCTTCTCTTTTTCCTCCTTCTTTTTTTTTTTTTGCTTTAGCTTCATTGTTTGTTCTTGCTTTTATATGAGTGTGAACATAGTTTCTAGTTTTTGTTGTTGTTCTGTTCTTGTTTTTGTTTCTTCCTTCTCTTTTTGAGTCCTGTCTTCTGCACCAGTTTTCCAAAGTTGGCATGATTCTTCTTTGCCCTCTAGCCTTCTTCTAATCTCTTCCTTTTCTTCTATTCTTTATTTTCCCCTTAACTCCTTTTAAATTTTCTCCTCTGAGGGTAAAATCACCATATTGAGGGCTTATTTACTGCATACAATTTTCTGGTTCATTTTGGATTTTGTTATACAATCACAAATCTAGTTCATACAGTAAAGGTGGCAAATTAATAAGCACCCCGGTTTGTAATTTTCTGGGCTGTGCTTAATGCTATTATTATTGCTGATTATGTTAGCCAAAGTGACATAATTATTTTAACCAGTTGTTCTTCCTGGTTGTTGTGGTTTGTTTAAATGTCCCCCCAAAGCCACATGTGGTCATGGGAGGTGGGCCTTTCTAAGGTGGCTGAGTCTAGTGTTTGTGATTGGTTTGTGGACTAGTGCTGAGATTGGTGGCATGAGTACTGCACCCACCCAGGGGCAGGTAACCTGCATATAATGTAAGGGAGAGAAGGAGGGATGCTTTTCCTCTTTTTACCATTTGCTCTTGTTGCTTGCAGCTGCCATGAATGGTTGCCCTTTTGCCATGCCACCCTGCCTTGGAACCACCAGTATGTATGTATGGACTAAAACTTCCAAAAACTGTAAGCTAAATAAACCTTTTCTCTCCTAATTTTTTTGTCTTTTTGAGACAGGATCTTGTTATGCAATTCAGGCTGGCTTTGAGCTCATTTTGTAGTCCAAGCTGGTCTCAAACTCACAATGATCCTCCTGCCTCAGCCTCCTGAGTGCTGGGATAATAGGTATGTGCTACCATACCCAGCCTCTTCCCCAATTGTAAGCATCAGGTATTTTGTCTCAGCAATGAGAGAAAAGTAACCAAGACAGATTTTGTTACCAGGAGAGGGGTCATTGCTATGACTATACCTGAGCATGTGGTTCAAGAGCCTCTGGAAATGGTTTGTGGGAAGAGTTTGGGAAGGTTTGGAGATGTTGCCTGAAAGCATAGAGCTGGAATGTCTTAGGCTGTTCTGTATGGGAGATTCTGGTCAGAGCTCAGAAGACTAGGAAACTGGTAGAGACTGGGCTCAGGAAGTTTCTGCTGGGAAGAACTTCATTGGTTGTTGGACTCCAGATGATGTGTGTTATGGCTTGGCAGAAAGCTTTTCTGCATTTTGCTTGTGTTCAGAGACTTTGCCTGAGACTGAGATTAAGGGTGGCAGACTGTTATGGGTATGGTCTTGTGATCCCACCAAGTCTCCTGTAATCATGACGTGGAAGTGGCTGAGTCTAGTGTTCATGATTGGTTTGTTATCTAGTGCTGGGATTGGCCATGTGAGTGTTGCACCTGCCCAGGGGTGGAGCTGACATACAGGGTAAGAGTGAGAGGAAGGCGTGTCTTCGTGCTCTTGCCAGTTCAGCTTGCTGTTGTTGGCCGTGAATGGTGGCCCTGCCATGCCACACTGCCTTGGAACCAACTGAGTATGGACTGAAACCTCCAGGAGTTGTAAGAAATAAACCTTTCCTTCCCTAATTTTGGGCATCAGATATATTGTCCCAGCAATGAGTGAAAAGTAACTGAGACACAGACATTAATCTGGCAGAAGAAATTTCAAAGCAGTCAAATGTTGAGGTGGTAGCATGTCTACCACTGGGGACTTTTAGCCAGATTTATGTTGTAAATCAAGAGCAAAGAGCCCAGCAGGATGATTTGAAATGTTGTGAGTATGCCCCCCCCCCAAAAAAAGGTCCAGTAAAGCTGTGGACTGCAAATATAAAACTGAGATCTCTATTATTGAGAAGGAACAAGAGAACATAAAAGATAGCCTTAGGGCATCACAAGCAGCAACGGGTCCCCACGCTTTGTAGCCTCAAAACTGTAAAAGTGAAAGATTTTGCTCTGAGGAGAAAGCTGCAGAGTGTCGTGTTCCAGAATGGTGGTGGCAGCCACAAAAGTTTCCAAAATGGTGATGGACACACCAGATTCCAGAATGGAGGTGACATAGAGAATTTGTTGCTCAGAATCAGGTTCAGAGTGCTCAGAAATCCAGGCACTTGACCCCTACAGCCAAGGGAGAGAAAAACGTGGCTACTGCTACAGTTGGCAGCAGACTTCAGCATAGTCTGCATGGTATTGGTATTAGGTACATGCAGAATACAAGAGTTCTGAGGTTAAGGCAGCTTCCACCCCAATTTCAGAAGGTCTGGGAGGCCAGAGAGTGTGCCTCTGAGAAGGCAGTGTGTGAATCTGTGAGTGTGAAGCCAAAGGTGCAATGGAGAACCCAGAAGTTTGGAAAATCAGGAATGTGGATCATCTAAGGAAAGCTGCAAGAACTGAACAAAGCAGACCTAAGAGAGAAGCTGTGTGAGCTACAATGGCAAAAAATTCCATGGGGGTGGAATCACTCAAACCATTTGGAGCTCACAACCAGATTACTTCAGAGGCGGAGTGTGAAACTCCAGAACTTAACATTTGTCCTGATGGATTTTGGAATTTCTTTGGCCCCATTCCTTTGTATCCCTCTGTACCATTTGGAATGATAATGTTTGTCTTGTGCCGTGGAATGCTGGAAGTGTTTAGCTTTGTTTTCATTTATACAGGGGGTTACAGCTAAGAGTTTGCTTTAGATCTCAGCAGATTCTTGGGATTTGAACTTTTCAGCAATACTGAAATTGTTAGGAGTTTGGCAACTCTTGGAGACAGACTAAATGTATTTGCAGACTAAATGAAACGTGGTTTATTTAAATGTTACCCTAAAGTCTCATGCAGTCATGGGAGGTGGGCCTTTCTTGGGTGACTGAGTCTAGTGTTTGTGATTGATTTGTTGCCTACCACTGGGATTTCTGGCATAAGTGCTGCACCTGTCTGGGATGGGTAATCTGCATAAAATATAAGAGAGGGAAGGAGGCATGCTTTTCCCCTTTTTACCCTGTTCACTCTTGTCACTTGTAGCCTCTGTGAATGGTTGCCCTTTAGCCATGCCACTCTGCCTTGGAACCAGCTGAGTATGGACTAAAACCTCCAAAAACTATAAGCTAAATAAACCTTTCCTTTTCTAATTTTGGGCATCAGGTATTTTGTCTCAGCAATGAAAGAAAAGTAACCAAGACACTGGTATGCTAAGACTGAGGTTCCTAAGGGTCATAAAAATTACTATCACATAGTGCTAAAGAACCAAGGAGGCAGCAACTTGTCATAGAGGTAGGATCTTGCAACAGATTCAAAATTCAAAAGCCAGCTACACTTGGAAGACTCTTCTGAGAAGTAGTCATTTCCTCAGGGTTCTCAATAATAGCAATGAAGCTATCTACTTAAGCCAGGAATGAAACTAAAAAAAAAAAATAGAAAATAAGAAGACACTTAAACAAGATTGCAACTGCAGGCTCCAGCTCACCAATGACAAACCCAGGGGGCAATGGGGAGGGAGGACAGTCTGGAAGCCGCCCACCTGGACTCTCTGAAGTGCTAGCAGCAGAAGTAGCAAAGCAAAATGAATGAAACCTTAGAAAAAAATCAAATAAGAAATAATTTCTTAGTTAACTACAGAGTTGGTGACCATAATAAAGGACATGCTTAGTGACTCTAGAGCAGAGACGGATTAAAAAAATAGAGGAGTTTAGAAAAATGAGGGAGACTATGACTGCCCAACATAGGAAAGAAATGGAATCCATAAAACAGATTCAAGCAGATATCCAGGAAATTAAAAATTCCATTGAAAGTATACACAGCAGAATGACCTAATGTGAGGACATCATCTCAGATATAGAAGACAGGATCCCAACTATGAAAAGAATTTAGTGATTATGAAAAGAAAGATTTCTTAAAAATAGCAAGGGATGACAAGAAATCAATCCAGCAGCTGCTAGATGATGCAATGAAGCATAATGATGAAATTGATCAGAGTCAATAAAAAAGCAATAAATAGTGCAAATGACATAAAATACCTATCCATGGAAATCGTGGCAGAAAACTCCTTTGGCAGGGAAAAAGAATTTGAAATACAGATAAATGAGGCATATAGAACTTCAACTAGCCATGATAAAAAACTACAGCAAGGTATATAACAGTCAAGGTTCTAGAAATTCAACATGAGAAGAGAATATTAAAATCTGCTAAAGAAAAGAAACAAATAACATATAAAGGAAAGCCCATGAGAATCACAGCAGACTTCTCAGCACAAACCTTCAAGTCAAGGATAGCTTGGAGTGAAGTATATTAAACCCTAAAAGAAAACAGTCTCAAACCCAGATTGATGTATCCCACAAAACTTTCTTTCAGAATTGATGGAGAAATAAAATACTTC
>RJWM01005525.1:0-91332 GCA_004363535.1 Dasyprocta punctata | reverse complement strand
TTTAATGAGGTTAAAATATTATAGAGCATTGAAATAATAGTGAGATATGATAATAATCTTGCAAAGAATACTTGTGTATAAATTAATTTTATTAGAGCAGAGGGTAGGAAGTTTTAAAACTGATGCAGAGCTTCTTGTGTGTGGAAAACAGAACCATTTCTTCCCAGGTTGACAGTGACAGACCGGTTGCACTTTTTTCCATTCCTTGTTTATCACAGCTGTCTGCCTAAGCAGCAGTGATGAGTCAGTTGTTTTACACAGTACCTGGACCTACAGTTAAATAATTATGTCAAAAATTACATTGCCTTTTTATTCTTTCTGATTCCTCCTCTTACCCATCTTGCTTCTTTATTTTTTAACGATTTACATTTGCAATACATAACAGTTATACTTGGTTTGTGGAATTGGTACATGTCTACATTATATCTTGATCATTTTCCATTCTTTTTATCTTCTTTTATATGCAGATCTTCTACCTCTTTCATACAAAGACTGCCTTTTTTATTTCTTAGTTTCCATCCTTTATCTTAGTATTTATTAATAATTTGGGTTTCTCAAGTAAGAGAAATGATGCAATGTGTAATTTTCTGTGTCTGATTTATTTACCTTAACATTATGGTCTCAGGTTGCATCCATTTTCCTTTTTTTTTATTTTAAACAAAAGGAAAACAAGAAATCAAAACATAACTATTTTACCACAACAAACAAAACATCAACAATCGTCAGGATATTGGATATTCCAGAAAATTATTTAAGAGAAATAAATGCAGACATGAAACATTATCTAACTAATTATTAGTACAACTGTTTTCAAATGAATATTTCACATTAAAAATAAAATCTGAAGGTGACCCCGAAAAAATTACATTTTACTCAAAATTCTTTTGCTCTGACTGTCACAACTTTTTATATACATAGATTTTGTTTCAGATGACATGATACTCTACCCAGAAGATCCCAAAAACTCTACACCTGTCTTTTTGTGACAGCAATGTATTGTGGTCTCCCAATACAGTTGTATTAAGGCTTATTTGATTTTTCATGTCGATTAGTAATTGATTTCTATAACTGGGTGGACTAGTATTTGTTGCACTATTGTCTCTTCCTCTTAGATTGTTCCCTTACCAATATATAATGACCTCCTTTGTGTCTCTTAATCAGTCTTGGCTTAAAATTAACTTTATCTGAAATAGAATAGCTACCTCTGCTTTTTTTCTGGACTCCTGTTGCATGGAGTATTTTTTTCCATCCTTTAACTTTCAGTCTATGAGCATCTTTTTGAATTAAATGTGTTTCTTGCATACAGCATATTGCTAGATCTTGCTTCTTGATCCATTCTGTCAGTCTATGTCTTTTGACTAATGAATTAAGACCATTAACATTGATGGTTAAAACTGATATGTATTGACTTATCCTTATCATGTTGTTTTCTTTTTTTCTGGTGGATTCCTTCTATTGGGGTTCATGGAGCTGTAGTATTTATCATCCCTTTCTAAAATGTCCTTCAAAATATTTTGGAGTGCTGGTTTAGCGGTCATGAATTTCTTCAACTGTTCCTTATCATGGAAATACTTTGTTTCTCCCTCTATTTTGAAAAATAGTTTTGCAGGATACATCAATTTGAGTTGAAAGTTATTTTCTTTTAGAACTTGGAGTCCTTCACTCCAAGCTCTCCTTGACTTGAGAGTTTGTGCTGAGAAGTCCACTGTAATTCTGATGGGCTTTCCTTTATAGGTGATTTCTTTTCCCTAACAGCTTTTAAAATTTTATTCTTGTGAATTTCTGAAATCTTGACTATAATATGCCTGGAACTAGATTTTTTTTTATCATTGCTAATTGGAGTTCTATATGCCTCACTTATTTGTATGTGAAATTCTTTTTCTCTACCAGGAAAATTTTCTGACATGATATGTGTAAGGATGTTTTTAATGTAATTTGTAGTATCTCCTGCTTGTTCACTGACTCCAATTAATCTTAAGTTATTTTTCTTTGTCTCATCAAGCAATTGCTGGATTAATATCTCATGATCCCTTGCTAGTTTTGAAGAATCTTTCTTTTCTAGTCACTAACTGTGAGCCTGTCTTCAATATCTGAGATCCTGTCCTCACATTGGTTTAATCTGCTTTGAATACTTTCAGTGGAGTTTCTATTCTCCTGAATATCTACTTGAATCTGCTTTAGGGAATCCATTTGCTTCTTATGTTGTCCTTTCATAATCTGTTTAAGCTTGTTTAATTTTTTGTCTGTGTCTGCTCTAACATCACTAAGCATGGTGTATATTTTGGTAATCTCTGTGGTTATTTGAGAGATTATTTCTGATTTCATTTTTTCCAAAGCCTCATTCAACTGCTTTGTTACCACTTCTAAGAAACCTTGTAGGGGGCTTTCGGATTTTCCAGCCTCATTGACCACTGGGTTTGCTTTTGGTGAACTGAGTGTCTGGGGTTGTGACCTGTTTAAGTGTCTTCTCATTTCCTTTCTTTTTTAGTTTATTTCCTAGAGTGATACCTTTTAGTTGCCTGCAGTGGGTTACTTTAATGGTGGTATTAAGGACTTCCAGGTGATGAGCACTTCCCGGAGATAATTTCCAGGTGTAACTGGTTCCTGGGCTCCGAGTCTATTGGAAAATCCCACCTCCTCAGTTTGTCAGAGATGAGAAACCACTGCTCACGTAGTCCAGTCCCTAGCTCCTTGGCACCACGCCCCAGTCCTCTCTACGACTCCCAGTCAATCTCAGTCCTGGACAGCAAGGCCAATGGCTATCCAGTTCAATTGAGTCAGCTCTGGCTGCAGTGGCACCCACAGTGCCAAACACAGCCAACAAAACAGTAAACTGATCCAACCCCTGATATTACAACCCCCAACCATATAAACTGAATTTATAACCATATAACAGGTAGCAAAATAATCATATTCAATACTTAGGTTCACAAAATGTCAATTCTGTCCCTAAAGGTGAAGACCCAAAGTGAATTTAAGAAAAAGCAGAAAAGTGGGAAAAGGGAAAAGAGACTGAAAGTAGGTTGGAGAACAAAGATGGGCCCACCAACTCAGGGAAACCACTGCAGAAGACTGAGGGAAAGGAAAGCCAAAAGAGACAGAAAAGAGAACAGAACAACACCAGACCCAAAAGAAGGGAAGAAACCACACTCACACTAAAAAAAAAAAAAAAAAAAAAAAAAAAAGAGTCCACTTCCAGGGTTCTCTCTGGATTCACTGGTAAACAGCCTGTGGAGACAGCAACCCATATCATGGCACTGTATCTCTGCAAGCCAGCAACTGTTCGTGGATGGAGTAGTAGACAACCTTAGCAGGCCTGCCCTGAAAGCAGCCTCCCTTGGGCTCACAGCCATCCAGGCAGTCTCCACGGGTCTGCGCCCAGCTAGGAACCACTGGGGGAAGCCGGCAATACTTTTAGCCCCAGGCATATCTAGCCTAAGGAATGGCTTCCTGCAAATTGCTCTCTCCAGCAGGAGGACCAAGCCCTCTGTACTCACTGCCAGTCAGCACAGTCCTCCACGCCCGCCGCTCTCCTCCACCAAGGACTGGTTCTGCAGAGGCCCTGGGGTCACCAGCTGCCGCTGACACCGTGACTGTGCACCGCTGGGCTCCAACAGCTCCCCTCGCGCAGTGAGTCCTGCTCCGGGCAAAGGCTCAGACAGCTACTGCCTTCTTCTTAATTGATTGTTTTCTTTTTGCTCTCTCTGTGGGGTTTGATTCAGACTTCAGGCTCTTTCTGGGTCCAAGGAACCCATCTTCCTCCTTTTTGTCTTCCTCAAGATGGTGTGTTCCCACGTCTAGACGGTGTCTCTCAGAGACGCTGTTTTCCCTGCATCCTACTACTCCGCCATCTTCCCAGAAGTTCTGCATCCATTTTCTTGAAAAGGACATGAGTTCGTTCTCTTTTATGGTTTAAAAATATTCACTTTCGGGTATACATCACAATTTGTTTATCTATTTTTTCTATTGATGGGCATCTGAGATGTTTCCAGAGCTTAGTTATTGTGAGTTATGGCGCTATAAATATGAGTGTGCATGTACCAAAATAGTATGATTCCATTAACTCTTTCATGAATACATTCAGGTGAGTTATATTTGGGTCAAATGTAATTTCTATTTTTAGTTTTGGAGGAATTCCCATACTATTTTCTATAGTGGTTGCATTAAGTTTAAATTTCCAACAACAATGTAGAAAGATTCCTTCTTCCCCATGTACTTGCCAGTATTTCTGTGAGTGTGTGTGATTGATGAAAGCACATATGAGTGTGGTAAGGTGGATTCTCAAAATTGTTTTGATATGCTTTTCCTTACTGCTTAAAATCATGAACATTTTTTTCATGTACTTATTGATCAATTGCAATTCTTTTGAGAAGTGTTCGTTTTATTTCAATTCATTTGCCCTTTTTTTATTTGGTTCTCTGAGGTTGATATTTGAGTTGTTACATATTCTACATATAAGATGAAGGTCCTTTAGAAGAGGATGTTGGGAAATGGAAAGCCATCCACTCTTGAATAAGCAGAATAAATATTATTTAAATGACCATATTATCAAAAATAATCCATAGATTTCATGCAATCCCTATTAATGCACCACGAACTTTCTTTACAGAATCAGGCACCACTAACTTTCTTTACAGAATCAGGAAAAGAATACTGAAATTTAGATGGAATCAGAAGAGACTGAGATTGTCAAAGCAAACCTGAGCAAAACAGGAGGAATTACAATTCTGGATTTCAATTATAGCATGAAACTATAATAAAAAAATTATGATACTGCCATAAAAATAGACATGTAGACCAATGAAATAGAGTAAAAAATGCAGAAACAACCCCATACAGCTTCAGTCACTTGATTTTTGACAAAGTGGCGAAAAACATACACTGGAGAAAAGACAGCTTTTTTAATAAATGGTGTTGGGAAAACTACTCATGTGCAGTAGAGTGAAACTAGATCCATATCTATCACCCCCTACTAAACTCAAATCAAAGTGGATGAAAGACCCAAATACAAAAAACAGAAAATTTGAAAGTACTGAAAGATAGCCTAGGGGAAAACACTAGAAGACACACGTAGGCAAAGCCTTCCTGAAAAGAACTTCAGTAGCACAGAAAGTAATGTCAAAAATCAACAAACATACTTACATCAAGCAAAAACTTCTGCACAACAAACATCATCACACGGAAGGGACAGACTACAGAATGGGAAAATCTTTTGCCAGTTCTTTCTCTGAAATCTTGCTTCTTTACCTGAGACTAAAAGCTATGTCTTAGAAACTTACAAAGAAGCAGCCATATTTATAGATTGAATTAATAATATTTTGGTTTTATTATACTTATCTATGTTTTTTCCAATCAGAGCAAAACATACCATCTTTTAAAATGTACTTATGTAGTAAACCAGCAAATTGACTTAAAGAGAAATACCAAATAATTAACTAGCATTTGATGTGCAAATATGACAAAATAATAAAAGTGATACATAAGTGTACATTTTAAATTTTCCTTTGTAATGGCAAATGAGTAAATTTGAGAAAATGGCAATGTTTTATTTATCCCAGACTGGAACATTTACAGAATAAGAATATCTTGGTTTTATTATAAAACTTAAGAAAACAAGAAAGATGATATAAAATAGAACCTCTTCAACTTCTCCATCAATTCCTGAAGTACAGCAAGAAGGCTGCTGGATTTAGTTACTACATTTCTAATTAATGAAGCTTCATACTTGAACATCTACATTTTGCTCTCATTTATTTCCCTACTCCAGCTAAAATCTCAACAGTTAAATTATATATAATAGGTCCAATTAGTAAGAGGCAGCCTGAATATCTTTAGAAAAGATTCTAGAAGACAGGATTGGTTTAAGATAGTTTGATTTTTTTTATTTCACCTGTTTCCATTCGTCCTTTTTGCACTGCAAGTCTAAGCATACCTATTTATTTATTTTTTGTATTTAGAATCAAATTTTATTATTTTGTTTGAATAATTCATAATTATGAATTGAATAATTAATAGACTAATATGACAAGACTTAAACACAAAATAATTTCTTGAAAAAAATATAGTAAATGATTATACAGAGAAGATGAATAATGGAGCATTTTGAATATAAGTTTTAGGTAATTCAAGTTACTAGAACACAGTGAATTAGTTTAAAATAATTTTAACATTAAATCCATGTCAATTGTTCTGCAGTTATTTATAATGCATTCCAAGGTCAACAGTGCTTTGAACATAACCATGATACCAAACAATTACATCTGAAGAACAGTCCATGTTTTTGACCATTTTGCATTACTTATCCTAAAAATATTTAGCACTCATTATACAGTGCAAACAAAAAGCTACAGTTCTTGGCCATCATAAATCTTAGGATGTAGCAAAAACAAAACAAAACAAAACAAAAAAACCCAAAACAATAAAAAATGGAATTGGAGAGAGAATTTCAGGAATGTGGGACTGTTCCAAAGGGGAAGCACTTGCAGTCATGGGAAGAAAGCAGATGACAGTCTATTCTAGAAGTCTAAGACTGTGCTACAAATAAACATTTGCTACGTCAGCAGTTGTAGAAAAACATCGTGGAAATCTTTTACATACTTTGTTTTTGAAAGGAAAATGACCCCTCATTCATTATTACATACGTGACATAATTTTCTCCACTCTTGACAGTATTTCAGTTTAAGAGCTTCCATACACACACACACACACACACACACACACACACACACACATACATAAAATGTGCCATATATATATATATGGCACATTTTAACATTAACATTTTAACATTGCTTTTGTTTTATTTCATTTTATTACATTTTCCTCTACTTTTTTTATTTTAAAGAGAAAAAAAGTAAGAAATTAAAGTAAAACAGAATTTCACAACAGGCCAATAGGAGATTTCAGTACTAATGCACTAATGCAAACTGTTTTTTTTTTTTTTTTGAAAATAATAAAGCAGTCATAACAACAAAAAAATCCAAAGATAGTCATATAGCTGGTTTCTCTTGATTCATTGAGGGGAAAGTTTTGTGCTAATAATTTTCTGGACAGTGTTTCATGTCTATATCTTATACTCTAAACAACTGCTGTGAGTATAACAATAAGCATACTATTTGTGAGAGACCAATTAAAACAGAAACCCAAGGTAAATCTATGAAAGAAGTTATAGCACTATGTCTTCTAGACTATTTTTTGATTGCAAACATGTACTCATGTTAGGTTGTTAGAGAGTGCTAACAAAATTTCCTGAATTGAAAATACTTTGAAAGGTCTCCTCTTTCCCACTCCCCTTTAAAGGTGAATGTTGTTATTCCTTCCCACTTGTCAACACACTTTCCCCAATCACTTTGTGATATTTCTCTTTTGCAAAATGGTATCTCCATGCCCTCTGCCCAACTGTGTTTCAATTCCAAAATAAAATTCCAGCTCTTCATGAAATTTACTTAGGTTATTCTACTCATGATTTTTCCTATCAAGCTTTTTCCATACTTATTTCTCAATCACACAATTAGTATTTAGTTACTTATTGGCTATTTTCTAGTTTTCTGTTGCAAACAATTAAGAGTCTATTAGTATAATTCTGTCTTCAATAGTCACTTCCTGTATCTAACATGACTACAGGTTGTATTTGTTTAAACTTAACAGAATCTGGTATATGTATCTACTTACCTCTAAGTTTCATGATTCTGTAAGCCATGTGGACCAGAAATATTGTAATTATGTAAGAGGGTAACTGCATGTGTTTTGAAATTTCTGCTGTTGCTGATGGACTTACATTTAATAAAACACCCAGCTGTAACAGCTAAAATTAACACATCTTTCTGTAACATTAAGTGGAATGCTCCATTACCCCACACTGGAGTGGAATGCAGTATTTACTAATTTTAGAACCTCGAGGAAAATTTGGCACTTTTTAGTTTCAACTACTGGGGTATCAGTGTGCTGTAGGTCACAGATATTCTCTTCCTAAATTCATAAGTATTATGTAATTATTGTAACAATGAAAGTTACGATTTATTGATATGCTTAATGGAAACGTCATTCAAATGTTTCTAAATTCTAAGTTGTTGTATTTCAGGTAATTATATTTATGTATTATGTCAATATTTGCTTAAATTTTACATCAATGCAGTAAATTTTAAAAATCATATACTGAAATAATTACCCTCCAGAAACAATTTTTGGCAAGTACTTTCCATGCATCAGCTCACTGAATCTTCATATAAGCCATGAAATACAGGCCATCATGAAGAACAAATAAATTTTTATAAAGCCCAAAGCCCAGAGTCTAACAATGACCAATTTTGAAAAACTGCTAGATAATATATAATTTTCTACTGTATTTTTCATCAAAATAGCAAGAAGTCAAATATTTCAGTGTTATAGTTTTGAACATTTAATAAGAACTAACAGCACCCCAATTACCAAATTTAATTAGCAACAGCATAATAAGCTACTGACATAGGGTGACTTGTTTTTTCCTCTTGGATTCTTCACTGTATGCACAAGCATTTGTGACATTTCCCAAGAATAGACAACTAGCTTAATTTTACATCAAAATTACTCCACAACTAGAATTTTTAAATGAAGGTCCTTAGATGACTGAATTATAATGACCAGACATTTCAAAGCATCCACCAAAGCAAACTCAGTAGTGAGGAAAGCTGAAGACTTTAATTAAATGGCCTCCCTGTGGAGAGAAATGCCATATGAAAGTCACATTTTTTGTGTTTTTAAATAAAGCACTCAGTTTTTGGGAGTCCCGAATACTAGAAATGAATGTCAGTCCTTTGATTTGAAGGAAAAAACATTTAAACAGTAGAAGCAAACCAGTGTAGCTCTGATGGATGCATGTCAGACAGAGTTTTAGGAGGATGGGAAGGCACACAAAACATGAGGCAAATAACAACTGAGTCTGTGTAACTTTTGTAAAAGCTGCATACTCTACTAAAACTTAAAAGAAAATAGGTGTTTCTTTAATTTTTGGAATTAAGTACAGCAGTTGCCATTATAATTCATCAATCATCAAAGCATATTCATGGGATACAGCTTGGGGTAATGTTCTTCAAAGTGCCCCTCCAGTTCTCAGAATTTAGCATAGCCTGTCAGCAAAAAGCACCAGAGGTGCCACTTGCTCTTTAATGTAAAATATTAATGGTGCTGAAAGAGAATATTGCCCTTGGATATTCATCTGTCATGTTCTCTCTTAACTTACTGTCTAGTATATAGAAATGCTTCAATACTGACACGGAGAACAATAGAGGAGGAAACCAAACTTTTTACTTCTTTCCACTCTCCCTTTATCTTGAAAGTTGAATCACTACACTCCTTTTCAAGCCAAGACTTTATTAAGCATTCCTGGGTGTATTTCATGTCCTGAATATCCTTTCCTGATTCGATCTTGTCCCTTACAGTTTTTCTTCCACTTTTTCTGCAAACTGAGGGCAACATTTCAGAAAACTATTTGGTATACATTGTATAAGGAGAAGCAATCATTTCATGTATCAGGAAAATCACAGGAATAATAATAAACCCAGTTGCATATATTTAAATGTAACAATCCTAGCTTTTAAATTACCAGCAGAAATGACTTTACTTTTTGTGTTTTTAGTCTTAGTTTGCTATAATACTATTCACTAAATGCATTAGGTGTGCCTATTAACAGAGTTGGAAGAGTATTTTCTAAATCATAAGACATAAAAGGATTAACCAGTCCAACTTGGATGAAAAATGTTACCCTGCTGTCATGTATTGATTTAATATTTTGTTTAACAGTCAATATGTAACTTATTAATAATCACATTTAAAAAACCCCACATCTTTAAAGATTTGCAGAGGGCCTATAATGATGAAATCTTTGTCATCTAGTATTTATTTAATTCTCATGAAAAAATATTTTTATTTGTTATGTTATAATTTTACAAATGAGGAAAAACGAAGCACAGTGTGCTTTACAAGCCTTGCCTAGAATGCCTCAAGAGCTTAGTAGTCAGGATTCGAATCAAGGCATCGCCATACCTAACGACCACACTCTAAATGCCCTCACTCATTTAGAAGGAAAATAAATCTCTCTGATTTTCATATAGATAAGAGAAGTGACATTGTGGAATACAGTATGTAATGAATACTCTGCACTGGACACTGAAAAATCACATTGTTCCATTCTGTTGCCTGTTTAAATTTCCTTTTAAAGCTCAGGAACAATAAGATATATCTAAAATGGTAATATTCAATTGATTTACAGTATAAAATTGAATTCAAATTTCAACTGAAACAATATACCCAAGACTATGCAGCTGGTAAATGAAAAGATACTCCCATTCACAGAGGCCCATAGTCATTGTGAGTCTCACAGGCAGTTTAGTGAAGTGCATGGCTCCTACACCCCTGGCAGATTCTTTCGACACATATGCCTTAACCATGAACAACTGAAATGTGACTGTCAGTAATTGCACACTTCTACTTTTCTATCCTCTGGGGTTACCATTAAAAATAACTTCTTTTTTCACAAGAATCATTGGACTAAGTTCAATTTTTCATAACATCTTTGGATTATTCCATTTGAAACAGTGCGCTCCTAGCTTCAGAAACACAGAAAGGCCAATTAAACAGCTATATATATAAAGGCAATGGTGGCAACAAGCTTATTTTTAAGGCTTTATATCATTTTTCCAATTGAAGAAAAGACTGAGGAATGATTTCAAGAGGGTGCAAAATGTAACATCTATTTCCCAAAATAAACTCTTTAGGTGAACTGCAAGACTTAGTATGAAACAGATAGCTATTATCTTTGGAATTCTAAGAATAGAATTTATAACTATCTAACAGAATAAAATAACAAATTTATCCTTTCAAATACTATATTTCCTTGTGCAATTTTTAAAAATGATATTTCTCCTCATTGTACTTTCTTGTTAAAAATGGTTACTCACAAAATCATCTGAGTCTTCAAAAGGTGCAAATAAGGAATATTATAGAGGTAGCCTGAGGAGTAAAAGTATTACAGAGATGAGATGTGTACTTGGTGGAAAGAAATTCCAAGTGAAGCCAGAACTCGATGAGCATAAAACTGGTAACTGGGTCAGTCACCATGGTTAAATGACACTGTGGCTACTGACTACAAGAATGAAACAACGTAAGATTCTGCAGACTATTTCTAAAACAATGTTTTTCTTTCTTTCTTTCTTTTTTTTAGGTGTTAATAATAGAGATGGGTGATTAGCCATTTTTGGCAATGAAACAGTCACCTTTCCAGTTTATCATCAGAAGATTAAGTACAGCTCCAGATAATTAATCATTGTGTACAATCTAAAAATCTACACATTGCCTAAAATGCCTGATCACAATTTATTTTTGTGATGAAAGAGGAAAACATCATAATAAAGTTTGTTAATGCAAATCACTGTCTATTGATTTAAAAGAAGCACTTAACCTATTGTACATATTGTTACAATTAAATTTATGACCACATTATTTTAATAAGAAATAAGTATCTTGCCAATAAAAACCAGTACGAGACACTATGCTCCATGAGAACGAGTGTGGTGTTGTCTTATTTACAGCGACAGCTGTAGGATTATTATATTGGGTAAGTGTTCTCAGGTCTCTTAAGTAAATTTATCTCTTTCTCTTTCTGCAAAACAGCTCCCTGAAAAACCTGGATTCATAAATTTCTCACCAGGTCACCTTTTCAGCCCACCATTCTTTTTTTTTGTGTAATTACAAAGCACACTACTCCAGTTCTAGTTACCAGTAACCAGTCTTGAAAACTCATCTGTGCACTGTTTTGAATTCTAAGACCACACAATCTACAAAACTCCATATTTGTCCTCAGGCTTCGTGAGGTACCATCATAGATAAGAAATACTCCCAAGGTCTGCCCCATCTTTTCAGGACTTTTCAACTTGGGCAGTTCATTCAAACATCATATTTCAATGGGAACAAGAACTGATTCTCAATAACAAAGAAAAAACCAAAAATAAAACAAACAAACAAACAACAACAACAACCTCATCAGATACGGCTATGGCTAAAGTTAATGAATTTCTGCAAAAAAAAAAAAAAAAAGGAAGTGTCTTCTCAGAAGAAATGGTGAAAAGGAACTTTTCTTGTTTTTTTCAGTTATAACGTGGAAATCAAATGAAAAATTACTTATCCTGCACAAACTTCACAGGAAGTCTCTGCTACTGCAATTTTCACCTTGCACAATGGGTTGTCATACTAATAACGCCTCTTACTTTAGTCCCAGGTCTCCAGTGAGTTACTATGCCTGAAATTTCCTTCCCACTTAACATAGCTATTCTCCTGCAGAAATTTCATCTTTCTGGGGGTTTGGGAAAAGCCACTCACAAATGTAATCCTTATGCACTTATAATCTGTGCACTAAAATCAAGCCTATGCTTTCACACCAAAGTTCTAATTCTAGCTTGTGATTTTTAATGTGCCTCCTCTGACGTAAAAAGAAATACCAAAATTCAAAAATTAAGTGCAAAAATCATTCACTTCTCGGTCCTTTGGCTAAGATGAAGTGAAGTGCAAAAATCACTTTCACAGGTGAATGTGTATTATGTACAATAAGATTAGAGGCTTCAACCCTTCAGAATGTCAAGTATCAGCAGTCAGTTAGTATTAGTTACATTCCTCCAGACTGCTCAGTTTTCACTCTTGTACCTGCATCTTCACCCTAAACAGTTTTTCACTCAAACTGTCTTGTTAGAATCATACGTTTTGTTGCACATTCATAGCCCCCTATCCCCAAGTGGGGATAAAAATAACTCAGTGTTTAACAGCTAGTGAAGAGGGCACTGTGGCATGATTCCAACAGAGTATCTCTCTGGAAAACAACCCTTATGAATTGTAAATAATGGAATCAACCAATCATCACTTAGGAAAAAAACCTAGCATAGTAACTAAAATTTCATCTTAGCGAGACCAAGAAAATATCTGGCTTATTTTCATAAAATTTTAAAAAAAGTTGCAAGTTTCCAGTCTGTCCTCTATCCTTATTAAAGTCAGCAGCAGTTTGTTGTCCCTCTGTACCCTGTTTGATGCATCTAATCCTTGTTAGATTTTCCCCCCTATGTCTTAGTTTAGTAAAATAAATGTACATTCTGGGTGTGACCAAAAATAAATGATGGCTCATATTGTGCGTGGGTTCATACTCATGACAGTCCAGACTGCTAACAGCTTGCTAATATGTTAACAGCTCTATTTTAAGATTCTTGAAGATTCAGTTTTAATGCCATTTGTGGAGTCAAATTCTCCATGCTAAAGAAGTACTGCATAGAAATGCTGGGATAGATGCTGAAAATCCCATATGCTTTCTACATTCAGGTATCCACAGAAGAGTAAAAGATACAGATAGCTGAGTGTTTCAAAGTAACATTGTTCAAGCTGTGCTATTTACCCACATGTAGCCATTCTGGGAATCAGAATATTAATTGAACTAGTCTGATAAAATCTGTTTTTTGGTCCAGATCTACTATAATTAAATTAAAGGCACTCTAAATGCTAAAGTTTCTAGAAATGATTGAGGTTAAGAAAAATTAAGAATGGCTGGACTCAAACAAATATGTTTTTGTATTTCCTCCTTTGAAAGACACCAACAAGAACTTTTAACCAGTTGTGTTTCTGAGTGTCTACATTTCTAATGTTATTTAGCTGTCCAAGATGCATTGTTTACAGGTGCTACTGTTTTTTATGGATTGTATGCTGTTGTTATAGCAAGTTTTAACACTGATATTACAAAGGATAGCTTGGATTTAGCTAGGAGTATGGATGATGAGGAGGGAAAGACACACACACACACACACACATACACACACACGATATAAATGGAATGTGCATCATAAGTTCATCCCAGTAAACTTTCATGGTATAATGAGTTTTAATGGTTTGAATACAATCTGTTTCCAAAAGTTGTTCTTTGTTGCAAGGAAAATGCTTTGATGAAGATTGTCACAGTGCGTTCCTCAGTCTTCAGATGTGGATGGAGTGTTAGAAGCATTTAGCCTCTGATTTAAACTGACCTAGGTCAATGTTCCCACAGAAACAACTTATTGAGACCTTAGTTGCCAGAAACCATGGAAACTACTTTATATGCATAAAATTCCTACAAGAAGAGCAATGCACTAATTGTACTCTGTATTGCCCAGCACTGAACATAAATGCATAAATAAATTTTGATATAAATATCTGTCTCAAATATTGTTTATATTTATATGTGCCTAGATTTATTTGTTTATGAAGCTGAAGTTGTGAAGAAGTGATCTGAGTTCACTCAGATGTCCACACATATTTCAAGGATTCTCTCATTCTTTCATTCATATACCACTGGCTACACTGGGCATTGAATATACAAACCAGAGGTGATATCTTCAGTAAACAGGTGGGGCTTGTTTGCCAAGAATTCTTAAATATTTACATATTTACATTGCTGACCATATTCTTAAGCAAATTGTTTTATTAAAAGCATTTAGTCACCCCTCCAGATTTGCCATCCCGTCAGGCTTCTCAGTAGTTCCAAGTAGTACCAGAGCTCTTGCTCATTGATTCTGCTTGACTATACCTAGGATATGTGCCCACCTTGGAGTTTACAAAGCAGACTCAGCACTACCTGAAACCTAAGGAAGGGAAAGTTCCCAAAAGTAATGCAGGAAGTTGCTATTGGAAGGAAGTAAGATAGATATTTTACTAACTAAAACCTTGGTGCCTGCTGTACCCTTAATTTACAAATTATCATGACACTGAAGTTTTGATAATATGTCAAATAAGTAAAACCAAAAGTTAAACTCAGACATGTCACCAGATTGCTTATTCTCATGCATTCTCTAGAACTCAGGTTACATTAAGTCTGTGAGTAAAATAGTTCTATTTTTACCTGTGAATATGCTTTTTTTTCTTCTTAAAATTGCAGTCATCTATGCACAGCAAGCACTTCAGAGGTATATCCTGCTAGGAACCTACCCTGTTTCAAAGGCATACTACAAGAACTTCAAACTCTCAGAAGAGAAATATTAGTCAAATGTAACATGAATACTTCATTGAAGTTTTCAACTTTTAATTATTTTAAATATAGGTATGAATTCAAATGAGATTTTTGATAAGCATAGCTCTGAAATATGACAAAGTAAAAAAGGAGAAGACTAAGTACAAGATGATTCAAAGAGTTTCCTTTCAAAAGTTGCCATTTCTCACTTCTTTTAGCCAGTGATGATCACCCATACAAAAGCTTTCTAAGGTCAGAGAATAGGTCAGGATTCACAGTGTATATAAGTGTCCACTCACACAGGACTGTAGTGCAATATTTGATGCTTATTTCCCTGAGTTTGAAGTTAGCTAACTAGACTCTATGACTTTCTATGACTAAAAGATTCTCATTATATCACAGCCTGTTGGAAAGATCTCACACTGTTTTATATAAAATATCCTTAAGAACAAAGCAGAAAATATCCATTTCATCATGGGAGCCATGGGAGACTTGTTGATTATGACATTATCATTTTGAAGTTGAGAAAATATACAGAGGTTAAATGACTATAGAAAGTCACATGTTTCCTTGGTGTGAAAGAGGGTGACAATTTTGTATACAAAAATTTGATGAACTTGAATCAGATCACATTATCTAAGTAGTCACAGTTGAACCACTAGCTGTACTATGCTATTAGAACTATGTCATGTATTATGTGTCGTTGTTTTGCTTCTTTATGAGTAATTAATTAATCATCATAATCCTGCTCAAATTGCTAGATTCCTTTCTATTTTGTATTTTATATAAAATTTTACCCATTTATTTAAAGATGGTTCTCTTGACTCTCATGAAATACTGTCATTTTTACTATATCAGGTAACTAAAAACCTATAATCTCTGCAATTCATTAACTAGCACATCAGAAAACAGAGAAAAATACAAATATCAACTTATTCAACTAAACTCTGTTTATTTTCAAATTTTCCCTACAATAAGAATCAGATTGGTAGTAACGAGAAGCCAAACATTTGTAAATTAATCATGGTGAGAAAAATGAACTTTTACAATTGGAGGACCATGTAACACATATTCTTTGATAAAGACTTCCAATCTTGTGTATCATATAATCACACCAAACCCTTCTCTCTTCTGAAATCTCACGGTGACAATTTTTTAACATTTGTTTTATAGTATTTCAAAAATTCTAAGAAATTTCAGTGACAAATTTATGACATTTGCTTTATAGTATTTCAATAATGCTAAGAAATTAGTTTGAACTTTCGTATACCTAAAGTCAAATTCAATTCTCAAGAGAATTACCTTTAGAGGTAAGTTGATCAAACTTGTCCAGAGAATACTAAAAATTTCACCTTACATTGTACTCACAAAAATTAACATTTTTGATTCAGCAAATATGTGTCTATATGTGAATTGAAAGGTACTGCGGCAGTCACAAAACAAATTTTAAAAAATCCTGTCCTTAGGCTTGAAACTAGTAGTATTGCTTACAAATGCATAAAACAATTTAGTGCAACTAGGGAGTTATTTCTGAAATAAGACAGATGTCTTCTATGGGATTTTAGAATAAAGAATGATTATTTTTACACTAAATTACATAAAAAAGGATAAACAATGATGACTCTAAAGCAGGAACATTTGAAGCAGGAAACCTTTAGGAATGGTAATAATCTTTAATTCAGTACACACTGAGAAAACACAGAAATGGAAAGACACACAGACTTGTTATAGATAGAACCAAAGCACATAAAGTTTTGAAAAGAGGACCACACACTTAAAATACATTCAAGATATTCATTGTTTTGCTGTTGTTGTTATTGTCTTCCTCTGCTTTCTTGGCACCTTTAAATTTTTTTTTTTATTTTAAAGAGGATAAAAAAACAATAAAAATGACATGGAATCTCAAGACAAGATGATAGGAAACTAACCACGGTTATAATATTGTATAGTATTATACTTTCAAAAGTATAATCTAGTTGCTTAGATTACCAGATATAAGCATGCAAAATTGATCAAACAATATAAGTGCTAACTGTTCCTTTCAAAGAACTAATAGAATTAGTACATTGCTCCTCTTGAGCCATTTCTTTCCCTTCCACAATATCTATTATACCTTTTGGATCTTATTGAAGAACCTACATAACACATAATCATAGAGGGTACAATATATATTGTACATAACATTGTGACAGCTGAACTGGCCAAGTCAGTTACAAATCAAATCTTGGTCAATCATGCACAGTATTCCCTTCTGGAAATCCAGATATCTTGTGGTAGGAATTTGAGATGGACTCTACGAGCCCTTTAATTTGGTTAGCCCTTTTAACCAGGATTAAAGTAGACAATTTAAAGGGCAGATATATTTGAATCAGAAAAATAAAAAAAAAAGATAGTATCAAGTAAATGCAAGGAAAAGAGACCTTGTTTCCTGTTGATGTTCTCACTCTAGCTGTAGCATATTAAGAGCTTGCCTGCACATTTTGCTCTTGCTGTTTCAGTTCCCCTGTCCATCTTTATTCATTTCTAATGACTAAAAATAATGAAAAAATAATTTTTCTCTACCAAAGCAAAACTTGAGAATATTGGAGACAAATTAGGCAACTTAGCTAGTGATTAGATACCTCACAATAAGCAGAGAAATAAAGAAAATATTGAGAACAAAAGCCGGAGACATTCGAATTATTAGAACTGCTGAAAATCTGGAATGTGTCAAATGGGTGTGGCCACTAAAGTGAAAAAGCTCTAGTTCATTCATTGCTCAGTCTCTTTAACCAGCCCTTGAAGTACTGGGAGATACAGCTTAATTTTAGTTTCCAATACCACCACAGACATACATTAGTCTTAAAAGTCAGAACCAGAGCCCCAGTGATAGAGAAAACAGTACTCCCTTAACACTGATACACTGTTTTGCTTCAGATAAAAACTTATTTTGGAGATACATGCTATTTAATGATTTAAATGTTTAAAAGATCCATCAAATCTACAGATCTTTACTTGTTGGAAACCTGAAGTAGAACAGATAACTGTTACTCATTTTTATTCTTGAACATAAAAACAATCTCCTTACTTTCCCTTGTTCATTACAGAAAGTGCAGAAACAGGGATAAACATCTGGGTGAAGTATGAGATGTCCCTTAAAATTACAGACTACATTATGAATGCAAGACAGGCAACAGGAAGAAATCTTTTTTATGAAAGGAAGCAGTGTTTGTCTTGTGGGAGGCACAAAGATAGTGAGTAGGTGGGTGGTAGAGGGGAATTTTTGCAGGATTATGAATCAATGCAAGAAAACCAAATTTTTGTACCATAATATTAGCCGGTAAGACTGGAAGAACAATTCAGAACATGAAAATTCTTTGGTTTAATTTCTGCTTATATTGATAAAGCATTTGTTTGTTGTGGATCAATATCTCTGTGAAACACAACTAGAAAAGTGAATCAATATATAAAATGACTTATATCTGATGACTTGAAAGATATTCCAAGGCAATAAATTTAAAGGCCAAGATTATGAAAGAAAAAAAAGATCAGAAGAGTAGCCCTAAATTCCATCTTTCCACTGCAGAATTTATAAATTTCATTGCATCAGAAAATGTAATCAAAAAGTGATAGCTAAGACACTGAAAAGGTAAACACATTGTTAAGGTTTTTCACAGTGTAAGGAGCAAACATTGACATTCATAAAGCAAGACACAGAAGTATATTCTGCATGATTTCATTTACATAAAGGTGTCTATTTAAATGCCAATTTAAATGAAAATGTTAAAAGCAAAAAGCGTTTTTACCTTTGTTGAGCAGAGTAGAGATAGTGACATGGAAGCTGGAGAATTGCGTTAAGTTTGCTAGAAATACTCTACTTTTTTATCTCAATAGTGGGTTATAAAAGCATGTTCACCCTGTGATAATTCACTAAGGTATACATACATGATTTGTATACTTTTATGTAGACATGTTAAACTACTATTAAGAACAAGATGGACAATATAAAAATCAAAGCTATATCCAGCCTTGATTTTACTAAGGAAACTCACATCAAAGTCTTATTTGGATTTGTGCTGCTGACAGAATACCACAGACTCTGTTTCTCACAGTCCTAGAGGCTAAGAAGAGCAAGATCGTGGCATAGGCATCTGGGAAGACCTTCACTGTGCACTGAAACTTAGTGGGGGGACAAGAATGTATGCTTGTAACAGAGATGGAGAAATGAGGCCAATTTCCACTCTCATGACATCAAAATCTCTCTGAGGTAGGAAAGTAAGTCTCGGTCAAGTGGACAACTACCTGGACAGAATGTGTCAGAGTTCATAAAAACTCAAAGGATATACAAACAACACAGGACCCAAATGACTGTATGGTTTTTGAGCACTGTGTAACCAATCAGAAAGTGATATTTATAATCATGGAGCCAGGTGCTGTCTGATGGACCAACCAGAAAAGTGTGATTTTTTTAACTCATCATTTAAATGTGTCAGGAAACCAAGCAAGTCTTTTGATAAATGGACTTAAATCTGACACCAGGCCAAGTGAGTTTTTGATAAGACAAACATCCCAATTCTTTATGGGCACGAGGGAGAAATCAATCAAGAAATTTTGGATACAAAAGACCCCTTTAACATCCTTAAGGTCATTGTGAGCCTGTTGACAAGCCTGCTGTCACCCTGTAGAGTTGTATCTCTTTCCTGCCTTCAGTAAATATTCTTTCACCACCTTCTCTATATGTTTTACCCAATTCTTTGTTCAGAAAACCGAAGACCTGGAAAGAATCCCATGAGAAGCTGCATCCCAAATGCCTTCAGGGACAGTGACATTAATCTATTCATGAGGGTAGACCATTCATGACCTAGCGGACTCTTAAAAGACTCATCTCTAAATAGTGTTGCAATGGCAATTAAATTTCAACACACTGTGTAGGGTGAGCTTGGACCACTGTGAAAGGGAGAGCAGGATAATAAAGAGCTTAATGGCAGCTATTTTTTTCTCCCACTCCTCAAGTTGACATCAGGTCTAAGTCATCCTATCAAAAACTTTGAGTTCTCATGAAAATAAATGAATATAGCATTTTGTGGTCCCACATATAGGGCCTTTTGAATTGTTTCTCTGGGCATTTCCTGGATTTCCATTATTCACAGGTTATACCCATTTTTCAGATGAAGGGCCTTACCCTAATGTTCAACCTAATTAGAATACAAGCTCAGTTTTAATTTCTTTTTCTCTCTTCTCTAAGAACACAATAAGCCTGAGCAATTCCTTTCACTTGCCAAAGGAATTAGTCATTCCTTTTTTACTTGAAAATGGTTCTCTTTCATCTATGAATAGACCACTTTTCACTAATGAATTAAGCTTTCCTCTATGAACGCACCATTACTTCATTGTGGGTAGGCCATCTTCCCTGACTCACGAAACCAAAACCACAAAATTTCCACCACCAAAAACACACAAAAGATTCCCAGTTCCAAACTTGAGTGTGTTTCATTCTCTGAACACTCCCACTCCATTCTTGAAAGTGTCTTAAAATGTCTGCTTAATAAACTCTTCTCATGCCTCTTACTGACATGGTCTGAAAATTATTTTTTTAACATAAAAGTCTGGGGACCTCCAAGTATTCTGTTTAGGGCTGGTTAAATTCTTCGCCACAGTCAGGTCACACAATGGCTCCACTAGGAATTACCATGGTGGGGCCAGAATATTGCAATGTGAGAAAGACAAGAAGTAGGGAAGTGGGTCCTCTGCCCCCAGGAAGGAATCTACAAGAATTGAAACCCACAGAGAGAGCAAAGAGAGACACTCCAATGAAGACAAAGGAGTTAGCTAGTAGAGCCTTCCACCTGAGACAGGATTCACTGTGTGAGAGGAGCAGTTCAAACCTGTGGATACACAGTGACTGCTGGCCACCCCAGAGGCCTCCACAGAGAGACATATCAGTGGAACAGTGGATGTGGAGGACTGCACTATCTGGGGGTGAGCGCTACAAGTTCAGATGCCCTGCCGGAGAGGGCAATAGGCTGAGAGCCATTTTGGAGAGGGGCCAACTAAGTTCAGAACTCAGAACAGCTGCTGGGTCCATCTAGCAGCTCCCAGCTGAGTTCAGCTCCACAGAAGGTGCAATGAAGGTGGCAGGCTGAATGGGTCCTGTCCAAGCCTCAAACCAGAAATCAGCCTGATCATCAGGGGAAATAAAGGTGTAGACTCTCTGAGATTATCCAGTACCCCACCATAAAGCAGCTGGCTTGTTGGGATAAATCAACACAGATCAGGATTCTGTCTCCATATGTTGTCTATCAGTGACAGCACAGACAAACCAGAAAGGGGACGTTCTCTCTCTCTCTCTCTCTCTCTCTCTCTCTCTCTCTCTCTCTCTTCTTTTTCTTAATTTTCTCTTTCATTGTTTGATCTTGTTTTTATATGAGTGTGAGTGTGGTTTCTAGCTTTTTCATAGTTACTGTTTTGTTCTGTTCTGTTCTTCCTTTTATTTCTTCATTCTCTCTTTCTGCCCTGTCTTCTGTACCAGTTTCCCAGTTTGTGGGATCCCATTTTGTCCCTCACCCTTGCTTCTAATCTCTTCCTCTTCTTCTATTTTTCTAATTTTCCTCCTAATCCCTTTTAAATTTTCTCCCCTGAGAGCAAAATTAGTATCTTGAGGACTTATGTATTGCATATGACTTTCTGGTTTGTTTTAGATTTTGTTATATAATCATAAACATAGCTCATAAGGTTAAAGGTGGAAAGTTAATGGCTACATCAGTTTGTCATTTACTGGGCTGTGTTAGATGCTATTGTTATTGTTGATTGTACCACTATAGCCAAATTGACATAATTGTTCTAACCAGTTGTTCTTTCTGGTACACCAAGACTGAGACTGCCTAAGGGTCACAGAAAATACTCTGGGCAAGTACCAAAGAACCAGGGACTTGGTCAATCAGTGACCAATTTCTCATCCTCAACAAATTAAATAGGTAGCATCTTACAACACACCTAAAACCCAAAAAATCAACTATACCTGGAAGATACCTCTGAGAAGTAGTCATTTCCTAAGGGTTCTAAATACTAGCAATAAAGCAACTCATCATAGGCAATTTACAAGCATCAGCCCAGGAACTACATTTTTTTAAAAAGGGAAACAAAAAAAAAATTAAAAGACACTTAAAACAAGATGCAACTCCAGACATCCATTTCAACAAAGGCAAATTCAAAGGGCTATGAGGTGGGACAATCTGAAGGCCACCCAGCTGGTCTCTCTGAAGTAGTAACAACAAAGCAAATGAATTAGGATCTTGAAAAAAATAAAATCAGAAATAATTTCTCAAATAACTGCAGAGATGGTGAAAAAATGAAAGACATGTTTAGTGACTCTAGGGCAGATACAGATAAAAAAATAGAGAAGCTTAAGAAAATGATGGAAGTCATTAATGCCCAACATAGGAAAGAAATGGAATCCATAAAACAGATTCAAGCACATTTTCAGGAGAATAAAAATTCCATTGAAAGTATTGTAGCAGAATGAGCCGATGTGAGGACAGAATCTGAGATACAGAGGATGGGCTTAGGGTTAGTGATCAGGAAAAGAAAGATTTCTTTAAAATAGCAAGGGACCATGAGAAGTGAACCCAGCAATTGTTAGATCATGCAAAGAAGAGTAACATAAGATCGACTGGAGTAAATGAAAAAGCAGGAGATAGCGCAAATGATACAAAAAAACCTGTTTGCAGATGACATGGCCAAAAACTTCCCTGACAGGGAAAAAGAATTTGACAAGCAGATAAGTGAAGCATATAGCACTCCATTTTGTGATGACCAAAAAAAAAATCTACAGCCAGGCATATCATAGTCAAGATTTGAGAAATTCAACAGAAGAATAGAATTTTAAAAACTTAAGAGAAAAGAAACAAATCACCTATAAATGAAAGCCCATCAGAGTCGCAGATGACTTCTCAACACAAACCTTCAAGTCAAGGAGAGGGCATGATGTGAAATATTTCAAGCCCTAAAAGCAAACAATCTCCAATCCAGATTAATGTATCACACAAAACTGTCTTTCAGAATTGATGGAGAAATAAAAGACTTCCATAGGAACTACCATGGTGTGAATTCACTATGGTGATGTGGGGAGGAAGGTTATAGGATTGTTTCAAGACAAATCTCTACTGGATTGCTCAGATGGACTACAATATACTTTGCAATCTAGTTGAGGGAACAATGTACCCACAGCTCTTATATCTTATTGACCTGCCCAGTCAACACTAGAGAGATGTGACCAAGGATCACTGCTTATTCCCTCCGAAGTAGTGAAATATACCAACTAAGTGCTTTTGAGGCACAGTTGGGGATCTCTATGCCAGAATAAGGGAAGCAGAGATGTGAGGTAGCTGTGGCCAACACACCCATGGAAAGAATTTCAAACTATTCTCCCAAGCCATTCTGACTTCCATGGTGGATGTTGGGGCCATAGGGAGGGCAGAGTCAAAGATCTTTGACAGGCTTTGGATAATCTCTGTACTGCTACAGTTGTCTTAATGAATATAAATGGTCATGTATACAAATGGCTTCCTCAGATCCATATGAATCTCTTTAGCAGAAGATTTCTTCACTGTATCTTTAGAGTTTGTTATGGTTAGTGTCTAGATGTTCCCCCAAAGTCTCTTGTGGTCACAGGGCTTTTTCAGTGGTGGCTAAATCTGGAGTGTGTTTTTCATGGGTAAGTAAAACAAAAGATGATTAAATATTATGTAGAAATACACTGTTAATAAGGAAACATTTTATTTGACTCTAATAATTATAATATTCATCATCAAGATACAAATGAACTCTTCATGCTGAAAAACAAATCAACAAACTCTAGAAGCTTATCTTGTCTTTTTTCAGTGCCACTAACGTGCTTTATTTATCAAAAATTTCTGCTTTATATTTGATTTTTGGCATGGTCCTTCCCATACTGATCATTTATAATTAACTTCATCCCTCTGAGAAATACTAGATTAACTAGCTAATATTCTGAATTATTCATTATGTTCTGTGAGTTAGCATTGATCTTACTATGGTTGGCTACAGAACACATTAAATATTTTAAGCACTTTCAATAGCATCTGAGATATTTTAGGATGCTCAATAAAAGCTTATTATATTAGAGACTAGAACCCAACTGTTATTAATAACCAGCTCTTGTTGATAATAAAAATACCAACAAGAATTACTATTTCTTTCATATTCTAAAAGTGTTTACTGAGTCATTTCTTGGGTTGGGCACAGGACACTCAGTGGAGATTAAGACAAAAATAATTCTTAATTCTCATCCCATGGCATTTAGAAAGGAGGAGCAACTTACTAACTTAGTGAGACTCTTGTCTCAAAATATTATATAAGAAAGACTGGAACTCTACCTCATACTGAAGACCATAAGTTCTATCCCCAGTACTATTAAAAATATATGAGTATAATGTGCCCCGGATAATGGTGATGGAACAATCTTCTCCCAGTAAAAAGAATACACATATAAAAGTCACAGTGTAGCAAGAAGTTCGCATAAGAGGTCAATGTAACTATTGGGGGGAAAGAATCACCAGAGGAAACCAAGGTGCAACAGAGAAATGGGAAAATCAGAAAAATACATTATCAGTAAATGTGCAAAGTATATATAATATTTGGGTTATGTATTTTAAATTATTCATTGCTTCTATCATTTTTATTATATTACTGCCTCAGCTTTTGTTCTAATTAGTTTACTTGATCAATAAAATAAGAAATGTTGATGCTGACAGAACTACTTGAAATGGCAAACTAAACAGCCTGAAAAACTGAAGCAAGGTGGGGAGGGAGGTGAATCTCCATTGACTTTAGAAAGTTGCAAAAACTGCTTACTGTTCTAGAACATTACTTGAAGTCTATAATAATTTTGAAGAATAACCAGAAAAGATATTATCAAGAATAAAGTACCTAGTATGAAGTGCAAAGGATTTATGATCAAAATTTTTCTAGAAATTAAGATAAACTGTTTCCTATTCATGATTTAGAGAAAAAAAATGAAATCTTTATGTAGAATAAAGTATAATTTGCTTTAAAAATTATACAAGTTCTAGAAAAAGAAAATAGAGTATATTAGATAAATAAGAAACTTGCCTGCTTTAATTTTTTAAAAAAGACCAATATAATGAAAAATCAAAATTATGTTTACTGAAAGCAAATATTTATTGAGACTGCCTTTACTATGCAATTAAAATTAATCTGAGAAGCCCCATAAATGTGGTTTTAGATTCCAATCAAGAAAAGTTTCTCTTTTCACTTTGTAGTATTTAGAAAGCTATAATTGAGATAAGATAAAAGAAACCCATGCTTATTTTATTTAAAAGGGGAATTTATTGGCTCATATAACTGAGAGGTTTATAGCTTGGGACACAGTTGTGCGCAGAGCATCAAACAAGCTCTGTTGTTCTGGCAGTTTCCTCATTGTCACCTCTTCCCTTTTGTATTTACTCTCAGGCTGCAATCGTGCTATCCTTACAAGCTTCCAGACTAATCATCCTTGAAAGAAGAATCCTTGAAGCAAGCTCTTCCAAAAGTCTGGAGAAAGTTTCTGTAGTTGAGGTTGTTGCCCTTGATTGCACAGTAAGTCAAACTCTCAATCACTTTGACCAAGGAGATATAATTACTGGATTATCAGGTTCAGCTATGTTAAACCAGCTGAATTAAACCAGCTAGGTTACAGGGAGAGGTAAAGCCCATGAAAAATGGGGCACTATTGCTGGTAAAAGCAAGAATGAATGTTGAAATCTCAAAGCCACCGATGTTCTGTACAAGTATCTGCCATTTTTTCTTTTCATTTTTCTTGTTTTCTTCCTCTAAATAAAAGAAATACAGATATACTTTGTTTTCTTTTTCTTCCATATTTACACTTCACTCTAGCTTATGCAATCCAGGGATATTCCTTGCATGGATCATACTATGTCAATTCTCTGAGTCTTTGTACCTTATAGTTCTAAGAGCCTAAAATGTCAGCCTTCCCTTTATTCACTTGGAATGCTCTTCTTCCCTCTTGTGACTGCATGACGGAGTCCACTAACACTCAATTTACATGTCACTTCTTTAAAGAAGACTTGGAGTAAATGTTCAGAAACTTTATTTTTCTAGTTGCCCTGTTAGATTAAAAAATAAATGGAAGCCTTTGGCCCATTTCACATGGTGAAGCATTTGTATCACAGGAGACCAGAAATAGACCCTCATGGCTATGCTACATTGCACAATGACCAATTTTGAATAAGAACACAGTTGGACTGAAAATTGAAATGGGCTGAGAGGAATAAAATCTGATGATGGTGAATTATTATGTCTAGAGGGCAATAAATAGATTTTCTGGAGAGTGAATTTATAAATACAGTAATTCCAAATGGGGTAGGGTCTTCGCATATTTTACAGTGTTCTGTGATTTCAGTGGGCCAAGTAAAATGCCATTTGAAAATTTTTTTAAAAAGTCAAAGTAGAACAAAACCAAATATCGATAAAGCTATGGAATCAAAACTGACTAGTTAATTGAAAAGGCAACAACAAAAATTAAATTGAAACAACATTCTGATAACTCTCTGATGACCCCTTATATTGTTACAAACAAACAAACAAGGCAAGCATTTTCAGATTTTTCCTTAGAATTTTCCAAACCAGCACTCATGGTTGTGTTCTGACAATTCAAATTAGCATAAATTTCAGTGAAGATGAAGCCTTTTTTTTTCTGTATTAAAAGCAAAGCTTTTTGATTAAAATAAAGTAACAAAATTTTGTTCTTACTATCCAGTATGCAATTCCTCCTGTTTTGCTTGGTTAACTTCTAATCAATGCAAGGGGTTATCTCAAATGTTATTCTGCAAAGAGGGGCTTTCCCTGAAAAATTCATCAAAATTTTGACTCATCTGCAATGATATCTCTTTTACATTTTTCCTCATGTATCACATAATTTTCCTGGAGACTACCTGGTTTAGGTCTGCCTGTCTTAGATACTGTTAAGTTCCTTAAGCCAATGCCCATATCTGCTTTGTTTCCCTCACAGTATATCCTGAATCTAGTTCCAAGAACACATTTAATTGATAATTATGGAATGAATAAATTCTATTCATTCCCAAGAATCAACAGAAGTATTAATTCATAAGAGTCAGTGCAAAGCAGCTATCCTTGATACTACCAACTTAAAATACCCATTTTCTGTCTGCAGGTCGTCTATATATGTCACTGTTATAGGACATATCGTACTACACTGAATGTATCATTATTACTCTTCATTACTTATTAGAAGGAGCCTAGAGCAGTAGCTACACAAAGAAATGAGAGTAAATAAGCTGGAGACAATTGATACCTACATGAAGAAACAATGAATATACTCTGTGTGTCTCTGTCTGTCCAGGTAGCACACCAGTGTCATATCTGGCTGAGAAACACAGGAAGCCCATGATAAATACTTCTGATATATATTCTGTAGTTGAATAGCACATAGGGTGAAAAAGGTCCACAGGGAAAAAGATAACCTCATCTTTTAAACATATTTTTAAAGGTAAGATTTTAGAATTGTTTTAGACTACTGCTTACAGTAAGAAAATAGTTGTAGCTACATGATTCTAAAGTTTTCCAGTGTCACAATAGAACAGAGTCATTAACATCACTTTCTATCATGTGACAGAAGAATGAAAAGTTGATACATGCTTCATGGGGCAACGTGACTCCGGTATGATTCAGGTGATCTTAATGTAGTACATTAAGTGAGAGTGACCCAAAATACCTGAGGAGTGGTTTGACTGCTCCTGAAAAGAAACGCTAATTCAAAGTCCAAATCAAGGCCTCCAGTTCCCTTGCAAATACAAGGGTGGAGGCTATGTGTTTTCACTATCAAGCTGTCTGGAATTTGGAGGAGACTCCATGTCCTCCAGTACAGGAAACATTTCTCAAATAATAAAATCTACTTTATTTATTACCTGCTAAAAACTTATACATGTATCATGTTGTGTGTGCGTGTGCGAGTGTGTGTGTGTGTGTGTGTGTGTGAAAGATCAGGTAGTACGTCAGTCTCATATACAAATGCATAGTTTATATACACAGTCCAACCATAAATAGCTAGTATTTGTACAATATCCATTCATTTGTTCAGCAGTTTTGCACTGAATATCAACTATGTGAGTCAGTGTTCTAGGGCCTAGGAATGCAGTAATGAGCACAACACAACTTTCTTGTCTCCATGGAATTAACATTCTTATAGGGGAACAAATAAAATATTTTAATGTGTTGTATAAGGTATCAAACAGAACATAGAAGTAAAGAAGACAAAAAGATTAAAAATTAATGTGCACTGTCTCATGAAAGTCATTTTTAGGATGGAATATTCTGCAGTTACTTCAGGTTGACAAGTATTAGTATAGGATGTCAGGTTATAAATATATTCTAAATTTGCTAGGGATTTTTTAAAAATTGGTAAGATAATACCATCAATTTTGAAAATCATTCCATATATATTAGCTAATAATAGTGTATATCATCAGAATGTATTAGCACCATCTTCCAGTTTGTATTTATACTGAGCATGAATGAAATTGAAGTTGTTTAACTTAAAATAGTATAAGTTCTTTTTCAAACCCAAGAATGCTAAAAAGTATTTCATTTCTCAGAGAGTTTTCAAAATGGTAAAAGCATGATATTTCTAGGGAAGATGGAATTACGTGGCTCTAACACAATCACTATTTTCAGTTTTGAACAGAAATGAAGCCAGAAGCACAAGTTTATTATAGGTTTCCACAAAATGAACAGCAAAAAACAGCCCACTGCAGACCAATGAAGAATCCACATTATTTATTGCCTATAATCCTATAGTATCACATCAAAATGTCACATAAGTAAGGTTTAATGTATTTACAAATTGTTTTCATCCAGTTTAACATTTATTCATTCAGACATTTATGTTTATCCTTATTTTGTATTTTGGTAGATACAAATATAACAAGATTTTTAAAATAATTTATAATATTACTTGATTTTAAAATGATTAGTCTATAAACTTGTTGCTGGACCATGCTATACATAATCAATATTTAGTTAAAAGTATTCAAAATATTTTTTAAACAGAAACTACTAAATGCATATATAACTGCTTTACCTCCCAAAGGTTGACAACAAATGAGAATGTTTTTAAAATCATGTAAATAGATAATTATTTTAAAAGTATACTTTCTATGGTTAAATTTCTTCCTAACAAAGTTATTTCTAGTGATAGTGTTTTTCACAAGTCAATATTAAATGCATCATTCAAATATAATTTCAAACTATTGTCATGTGTTTAATCCCCAGAATATGAAGCCTAAATATGTTCATCATATAATTCTTCTATCTGGTAGAGCCAACAAATAAAGCAACTTACTGGAAATTTTCTTTAAAAAAAGATCATGGCCTTTATTGATTTATTTAAATGTTGTGAAATTTTATGTGGAAAACCTTGACAGCTTTTAAAAAATCCTCCACTATGTGCTTCTGCACTTCTTCAAAGTTACCAACGGTCTCAAAATGGAGAACAGAAAGCTACTGCATTACTTATGTACGTATCAGCTGTTAGTGTCTATTTTGGGGAATTTTGTTTCATCTGTTTCATCAGGTACAGAAAGGACTGAAAGTTAATTGGAAAAGTATTTCAGAAGGGTGACATTATAACATCTAACAGCTTTTTAGAGATACAAAGTTTCATATCTTAATATCAGAAAAGATGCCCAATACAGCAAAAATTTTCCATGTTAAAAAAGTAACATTTTTATCCATGTGAAACCTGAAAATGAGTCAGAAAAGATAAATAAATAGACCTTCTTCAGATACACTTTACTTAGCACATTACAGAAATACTCATGACTATTATCCGCAAGGTCCCTTTCACACAAACTTGATCTATTTTCTTTTTTCTCCTTTTCTCTGTAACATTATTTGCTTCTGCACCACAGACTGCTTTTAACTTTCTGAATGCCTCCACATCTATTGATAGCATCTCCAAAAAGCTTCTTTCAGGGAAGAGGGGTTCACCTTCCCTGCTTGTCTGCCTGGAAATTGTATATTCTTGTTGGCTTCTAGAGCTTAATATGCTTATCTTATGATTACTCAAATGTTCGTTCTTATTCATTGGTATTGGATGTTTTTGAGGCCACAGATGTATCTGAGTCATTTATCTAGCTCCTAGAGCAAAAACATCTGCATAAAATAAAGATGTTGTATTGAATGCATTTGAATATGGACTCTTAAGTCTATGGAAAGCACATAAAATTTTGATTAAATGAATTTTGACTTCTAACAGCCAGATCAATTCAGAATATATGAATACCTTAAGTCTTAGAGTAAGTTCCCTTTTTCATAAATTTTTCTCAGTTACTATAAAAAAATTAAAATATTGGAGTTGTCAAAAACCTCATTTAATGGGGTTAAAGTTGAATCAAAACAAGGAAAAAGTAAGTACACTGGGAGTTCATGAAAATGTCTAGCAGTGATCTTAAAAATTAGAATGTCAAAAAAAATTAGAATGTCTATGAAGCTTTAAACCACTGCCATACCAATAGACCCTTTTATGAGGGAGTACTAATGATAATCATTTACTACTTGCTATATGACAAACTGAACTAAATATATTATATTTATTATTTCATTTGTTATAGAGCAGCCCTAGATTTCTCTACAGTACTAGTTTGTAGCAAACCTGTAGATCATTGTGAGTATGCCATTTTTATAGCTGAGAAAACCATGAATAACAGAAACATTGTGCTTCGTAGGTATGCTTCACTGTGTTTCTTCCTGTACCTGTTGGGAACTTGGGGGGATGGTTCTGTGAAATGGATTCTGCGTGGGAATGAGAGGTGCAACTCCAACTACTTTGTATGGGTATTTGCCAACTTATTTCTTTTTATAGAAGCTATAAATTGAAACAATGGTGTCATAATATTGAACACTGGGTGGCTAAGTGAAATGTGGAGTTTGGATGCTCTGCTGTGGTCACAGTTCTATAATAGATTAAATGTTCAAAGGAAATATCTTTGTTGTATTAAGTCTCGGAGATTTATGTCATTATTTGTTGCTGTGGCAAAACCTAGCCTACCATAAAAATTTGAGTTACATAATTTTTTTAAAATGTTGAATAATTTTGACAAAAAATTCCACCTTATGCCAGAGTTCATAATCTTAAATGGTATGCTTATTTTCCAGAAAAAAACAACTCAAAGTGGTTCCTTGAGAATATGATTGCTCACATCATTTATGCAGTGTCACCAAAACATCCTGGCTTTCTGGTAGAATCAGTCCATAGTGCCTACATCAGGTCATTCTGCAAAGACTGAATATAAGGAAAATAAGTGATCTCTGAGGTAGTACAGTATTCTAATCAGATCCTCTTTTTGAGAAATACAAGTTCTTGATACACAGGAAGAAGCAGGATACTGGAATTCATACTCCTTGAATATTTGTAAAGTCAAGCTCCAGTTCTCCGTGAAAGCAGGCATGTAAACTTGGAAGCCTGAGATCCAAAGTAAATGTCAACTTGCCAAGAATGTTTCCTGTGTTACCTCTCATTTCTTTGTACCTTTGTAATAAATCCACAGCGGCAAAGATAAGTTGGCTTTGTCTCTTTTTGGAAACCATACAGAGCCTCAATAATGAAGACTTTATTTTTTTAAATAGCATGCTTTCAAGGCCTTGAAAGATACTGGCATGAGCATTAACCTAAGTGCTCTACAAAATTATAGTCTATGTGTGTTACACTTTCAAAATGATGCCTCGCAATTACATTTCTTGAAATGGATATAAGTTCATAGTGAGTTAGAAAAATGACAATCAGATTCAGAAATGAGACAAATTGTGTTGCTCTTCTAGGGTTGTGTATATATTTGTGTATGTGTATTTACATCAGAAACTAAAAGGACTGCTGTTGTCTCTTTTCACAAGAAAATCTTGTGTATCTGTAGACAGACAGCCTCTCACGTGAGAATTTTGTAACAAAAATGACCTAGGACACATGCTTGTTAGCAACACTAATTGCTTTCACCAGAGGAAGGAGAAATACCCTGTAGTGGGCTTTTGTATTTCCTAAGTGATATATGTAGACATCCCACATCTGGCAGGGAAACTTCTCTAAAATTTTCAGACATGATTACATAGGAGACCTGCATGTACCACTGCGCTTTGGGCAAATAGATTTGCAACTGTGGTAATTACTTTTATTTATGTGTGACTGCTCAGTCAAAATATACTAGGAAAATGGAGGAGAATTAAAGGTCTACAGACCATTAGGACCAAAAAATATTATAATTTTGTTTTAGAACTTTTAATTAATGGTATTTGTTTCTTAAACATGGGCATAAGTTACATACGATGTGTTCTCATTAACATGATGATCAAAATGTGATATAAAATTATACAGATTAGGAAAACCAATAAGAATTCAAAAGCTTATTTTTCCTATCTATATCAAAGAGTTTGTTTCATCTTTATGAGTTTCTGGAAGTTTTCTTCCCCTATGAGGAACGTTAAGCTCAAAAACACTGACTGGTATTCCTATCCTTCAGTGACTTACTAATTCTCCCTGCAAGGACTCCACTCCCACTGCTGTTGATAAAAGAAGTCATCTACCCCCATCTTCATTCACATAAGTTGAATTATCTTACATTACATCTCCCTCAAAGGGAAAGTATGTGACCAGGGCCTCTAAATCAAAGTATCAGGTCCCTTAGTCTGCATGATTAGTTCTAGAATAGAAACAGTCGGATTAGACTAATGAAATTCAATTCCAGGATATTTGTTAACTACAAATCAGTGGAGCTCTTTTAGACTGAAAATAAACCAACATAAAAAAAGCTTATCTAAAAGATGGAGAGAGAAATTACTTTAATACCACATGAACCTCTACATTTAGCTACTACTATACTACCCTAGTGACTTGAGGTAATAGATTCTGTTACTTGCCAAAGTCAACTTGTTTCAGGTTTAATCATTTCTATTTGTGTGTCAGTTACCTGCAATGAAAAAAAAGGATGGTATAATTGCAAAAAAAGCTAATAAAATCGAATTTTACTATGATATTTTAGGCACAATCTACCAGAAACCAAACTATTAAGTGCCAATCTGCTAAAAAGGTGCATTGCTATTGATAATTTCCTTTTGTCTTGTCATAAATGATCCACATCCTCTTCTCTCTCTCATTTATTCATTAAAGATATGAATCTACTATGCAATAAGCACCTAAGTATTGCTACCCTATATGGTAAAATTCTGTGAACAAACCCAAGAAAACCCTGTTCCTTATGTAGTTTTATGTCTAGAGAAGAAGGCAGAACATGCATCATAAATAACAAATAGACAGCAAGTATTGCTATGGCAACTTATGAGATAGCACATAATTTAAAATTAGAGGCCCAACTGATGTTCTTGGGGGAGACACCATAAAGTGTAAAGGGATGTGAAGAAAAGAAATATGGATAATTTAAACAGATTAAATTATCCACAACAGAAGATGGAGAAAAGGATGGCTAGTGTCACATGATCCAAGGGGAGAACATATTCCAGGAGTAGAGGGCAGTGCTCAGTAACTGTGAATAAGAGATTCACTGAGAGTGAAAAATACAAAGAATGACATATTTATTTGGGGAATATGAGAGAAATACTGCTATAATAGAAAAACTAAGAATAAATAAGAAATACTTTGGACCTTCACATTTGTGAATCATAAGCAAATTCATGGAATTTGAAGCCACAAGATAAAGGTAATCACTCCTAGAGGTGTAAGTAGGCTTACTACAAACTTCAGAAAAACACTACCACTGATGTGGCCTGAGGGTCCTGAAAGATAAACAGATGAAATTATCCACAACAGAAGATGGAGAAAAGGATGGCTAGTGTCACATGAGCCAAGGGGAGAACATATTCCAGAAAGATCATCTCTACCAATGGTGGCAAATAATAGAGAGGTCAAGTAAGCAAAGCATAAAAACTGGCCATTGCATTTCACATTCAAAAAATTGTTCTTCCATTTGAGGAGATCAGTTTCAATGGAGTGGTTAGAACAGAAGATACACTCCCATGTTTTGAATGTTTATTGAACAAAAGGTAAATAAGCGGAGACATTCTTTCAAATAACTTGAACCTAGAAGGGGAAAAGATGATGAAAGTTTAATAAAGATCTCCGATTGGGGAATATACATATATATATTTGAATTGGTAGAAATTTGGGTGTGTTGATATTCTGTTAGGAAAAGACAATAGAAGAAGAGATTTGAGATACAGGAGAAAAAGGGGGTTGTTAACAGATACCTATTATCACAGTAGACAGCAGATGCAGACATAGGAAATTATGTGTGTCTTTTCATTTGTATTGACAAATACGAAGCATGGTATTATAGAGAGCAATGTTGAATCTTTATGTATTTAAATGTGTTAGCTGAGCTCAGGTATCATTCACTCTGCCATTCTTTGTCCTTGAACTCCCTCAAAGATTCTGGAAAAAATTATCATGTATTCAATTATTCTATCTAAACTTTTGAAAGAAACAAGAGGAATATAGAAAAGCAGACATGCTATGCTTTCACAATAGTTTAGAATTTATGCATGCAAGAAAATAAATAAGGAAATATTTACAGATTTTATTATTTTTTACTACTTTCTAAATTCCTATAATATACGCACAGTACACAAAAATGCTATTTTTTATTTTCTAATTCATCTAGTAGTATCTATAATCTGTCACTTACACTCGCCAGTGTTTTGTGTTTCAGATGAGAAAATTTAATGCTGTAATCTATCTGTATGTTATATGTACATCTTTTTCTTCTGTAAATCTGCACTCAGTATACTACAAAATGAAACTGGGTTTTGTTAAAGAACAAAAGACTTTCAGAGAGGAATCAATAGATCTTTTAAAATATATTTGAGGAAGTTACTCTATTAAAAAATACAAGCAGGCAGATGTCCTTTACAATTACATGTTTTGGGCTGATTCTAGAAATATTCCTTAACTATCTAAGCAAAAAACACTTGGAGTCTAAATTAAAGCTATCAAGTGTAGATGGATTACATTCAGTCGATAATTGATTAGCTCTTTATACAATTATCTCATATTCCAATCCACAAAGAAATTATACAGTGCATAATAACTATTGAATTTATGAATACTTCATTAATTTCATTGTTGTTCTATCCAGTATTCAAAATGAATGTTGAGTATATTGCTGCTATATCTTTTGGATTAAGTCCATATGCATCTTTCATATGAATTCAAAGACATTTTATGACATAGGAAAATTAATATGACATGAGCTCACAGTAATCTGAAAATGATCTACAGTTTTATAAATGTATAAAGTATTCCCACTTAGAATGAAAAAAATTAAAGCTATATGCTCATTTTTAATTTTTTCATATATCTTCTCTTGGATAGATGGAAGAAAGCCAAATAATCACTAACAATCCATCAGCTACATAATGGAAAAATGCTTTAAAAAATTGACTAACTAATGGCTAACATTTAGGAAAACAGACTTGTAAAGTGCACTATTTGCAATCTTCATCTATATTTTAAAGATATTTCTTTTGAAGGTTTTAAACCTGAATAATTGACTAGATAATAACATACATCATGTTTTGAGTTTAGCCAAACAAAACAAATATGCTAACTAGTCTAGAAACAAACCCAACAGTATAAGACAGAAAGACTCTGAAAACATTTGCTGAAACTTCTAGAAACAAATGGAATCCATCACATTCCTGCCTCAGGCAGCCACAGAAGTTATAAAGAAAATGAGAAAATCTTAGGACAGGGGAAACTAACTTGGATAATGACTCCAGTTTCCCATGTTCTTGAGGGCTAAATAAGTCAACCTTCACAGGCTTCACATGTAGAAGACACTGCAGAATCTGCCAGCCTTCCCTATATGCTAATTCCAGAACAACACATGAAAATCTCTAGTCCCCACACCCAGAAATAGAAAAATTAAACTTAATATAGCAGAAAATAGGTTCTTAAATAGAAAATGAGAGCATAGAGTAATAGTCAACTCTACTATTCGGAAATAAAAGTTTTTCATTATTATGAATGAAATTAACCATCTACCTTTAACAACAGAGAAAGATAGTGACTTAACCTGCTTGTATCCTTCACAGTGTACTAAAGCGGAAAAAAATAAGCCACAAATCCCGTAATTAGAAAGTAAGTTCTCTGCAAACCCTGTGGATTGTTACATTCATCTTCCACTTAGAATTGAATGTGCAGATTTGATCTTTGTACACCAAATTTTAGTATGCTTTCATTCTTAGCTGCTGTTTCATTTTAAATGATTCACCCAGCGAAATATCTCATACAATTCTTCAAAAGAGTCTTGATTCTTGGTTATCAAGATGCAATTCCACAGAACAGGTAGTAATTTTTCTGAAAAGAAAGGTTTACTGTTGAGTAAAGTAACAAATCATCACTATCAGATCAGTCAAATGTGTAGGTTAGCAAAACAAAACGATTATTTTTCACAGTGGTTACCTTCCAAGAAACAGAATCTTATGTATGATCTTGCAAAAGGACTGACCTAAGTAGTCATTTATTTGGAGATTTTTGTTTTATTTTGAGGCAGAGAGAATACAAAACTGGTAATTTTTCTTCAAATATGATCAATATTTTGTACAGTATCTATATTTGGAAAGAAAATAAAATTTCAATTGAAAGAAAATCTGGTTAAAGTAGAATTTTGTAAAGGATTATAAAAAGTAAAAAATACGTAAGATATCAAATTTCACAAAAGTTAACCACAAAAGAGGCTTTGGGAATGCAGTGAATTTATTTTTATTTTTATTTTTTTATTTAAGAGAAAAAAGACACAGAAAAGAAAGACAAAAAGCAAAAGAGACAAACAAATGACAACAGCAAATCCACAACAGTAACATTATAGGTTTACAAAACAAGATGATAGGAATTTGACAAAGGTTGCAATATTGCATATCATCACCTTCAAAAGGGTTGTTGAGATTAACAGATATAGACATGTAAAATTGATCTAATCATGAGTCTTAACTGCTCATTTTCAATAAATACATTTAGTAGTATAGTCATTTTAGCTATCTTATGTATACATATATACAAATTTATGTCTTTTTCTTTTTCCTTTCCTTCTTTCCTCCTTTCCCCTTTCCAAATTACTTGTGGTCTTTGAGCAGTTTCTCACCCCTACACAGTATCTGTTGCAGATTTTGGATCATATATACTGTTTCAGTTTCTTACACTAGGGAGACAATACAGTATTTACACACAGGAGTTTGATATATTTCACTTATGAGTATGGTCTCAAGCCATGTCCATTTACTTATAAAAGTCTTGATGCAATCTTTCTTGATAGCTGCATAGTACTCCACTGTATAAAAATACCATAACTTTTTTATTCATTCCTTGATTAATGGGCACTTGAGTTGTTTCCAACACTTTGCTATTATAATTTGGGTTGCTATAAACATGGGTGCACAAATATCACTGTGGTATGATGCTTTCAGTTCTTCTGGGAAAATGCTCAGAAGCAGAATAGCTGGGTCAAATGCTAGCTTCTTGAGGAATCTCCACACTGATTTCCACAGTGGTTGCACCAGTCTACACTCCCACCAACAGTAGAGAAGAGTTCCTTTTTCCCCACAAAACCTCCAGCATTTGTTACTGGCTGATTTTTTTATCTTGGACATTTTTTCTGGAGATGGAACCTCAGTGTTGTTCTAATTTGCATTTCCTGAATGACCATTGATGTTGAACATTTTTTCATATATTTATTTGCCATTTGTATTTCTTTCTCTGAGAAGTGTGTATTCATCTCAGATGCCCATTTTTGGATTGGGTCCTTGAATTTTAGGGGCCTGATTTTTTTTAATTTTTTAGATGTTTTAGATAGAAGTCCTTCGTCTGAAGGACAGTTGGCTGAGATATTTTCCCAATTCATGGGTTTTCTATTCACTCTGCTGGAGATTTCCTTTGACATGCAAAAACTTTTTAATTAGGTGAGATCCCATTTGTTGATTCTGGGAAGTATTTCCCGTGCAGTTAGATTTTTGTTCATGAAATTCTGCATATTCCCATGTTGTCAAGATTTTTACCTACTTTTTCTTCCACCAGATTTAGTGTCTCTTTTTTAATATTCAGATCTTTGATCCATTTTGACTTTAGTTTAGTGCATGGTGACAGACATGAATCTAGTTTTAGTTTATGGCATATAGAAAGTCAGTTTTTCCAGCACCACTTACTAAAGAGGCTATCTTTTTTCCAATGTCCATGTTTGGCCCCTTCGTCATACATGAGGTGGGTGAGTGTGTTTGTAGTTTGTGGTTGTATCTTGTAATCTATTCCATTGATCTTCAGGTCTGTTTTTATTCCACTACCATGCCGATTTTATCACAGTAGCTTTGTAATATACTTTCAAGTTGGCGATTGTGAAGTCTCCTGCATTACATTTGTTGCCCAGAATTGCCTTTGCTATTCTAGGTCTCTTCTGGTTCCAGATCAGTTTTAAGGATGATTTCTCTAGCTGTGTGAGGTATGCAAGTGGTATTTTGATTGGGATTGCATTAAATCTGTATAACAATTTTGGGAGAATGGCCATTTTCACAATGTTTGTTCTTCCTATCCTTGAAAAAGGAATATCTTTCCATTATCTGAAATCCTCTTTGATTTCCATTTTCAGAGTAATATGATTTTTACTGTATAGAGCCTTGTTAGATTTGTTCCTAAGTATTTCAATATCTTGGATGCTATAGTGAAGGTTGTGGTTTCCCTTATTTCTCTCTGGGTGTGTTCATTGTTTGTGTACAGGAATGCTATTGATTTTTGAGTGCTGCATTGCATCCAGCAACGTTAATGAATTTAGTTATTACATCTAGAAGTCTTTCAATGCATTTTTGGGGTCTCCTATGTAGAGTATCATATCATCTGCAAATAATGATAATCTAAATTCTTCTTCGTATTGTTATTCCTTTTATTTCTTTCTACTGTCTAATTGCTCTGGCTAATATTTCCAGAACCATACTGAACAGGACTGGTTATAATGGACATTCTTGTCTTGCTCCTGATTTTAGGTTGAACATTTTTAGTTTTTATCCATTTAGTAACATTTTGGCTGTTGGTTTATGATATATGGTTTTATCAGGTTGAGTTAGAGACCATTTATTCTGATTTTCTAAAGGATTTTTATCATGAATGAGTGTAGGATTTTGTCAAAATCTTTTTCTGCATCTATTGAGATGATCATGTAATTCTTGTCCTTGGCCCTGCTGATATGGTCTATTACATTTTTTTATTTGCATATGTTGAAATATCCCTGCATTCCTGGAATAAATCCCACTTGATCATGGTGTATAATCTTTCTGATAACTTACTGTATTCTATTTGCCAGTATTTTATTGAGGATTTTTGCATCTATGTTCATTAGGGAGATTGGCCTATAATTTTCTTTTGTGGTTGGGTCTTACTATGGTTTTTGTATTAGGGTAATACTTGCTTCCAGGAATGAGTTAGGGAGACTTGCATCCCTTTCAATTTCATTGAAAAGTTTGAGGATTAAGTCTTCCCTAAATTTCTTGTAGAATTCAGCAATGAATCCATCAGGATCTGGGCTTTTCTTTATTGGTAGGGTTCTATTTACATTTTCAATTTCATTAGCTGAAATTGGGTTATTCGGCAGTTTTCCATCTTCTTGAGTCAGCTTTGGTAATTCGTAGGTTTCTAGGAATCTGTCCATTTCTTCTGTGTTATTGAATCTATGTAAGTAAAGGTTTTCAAAGTCAGTATTGATGATCTTTTGTATTTCCACAGGGTCTGTAGTGATTTTACCCTTTCCTTTTCTTATTGCATGGATTTGAGTTTTTTCTTCCCTCTTTTTGATAAGGTTGGTGAGGGGTTTATCAATTTTATTTATTCTTTCAAAGAACCAACTCTTCAATTCATTAAGTCTTGTATTGTTTTCTTATTTCAATTGCATTAATTTCTGCTCTGATCTTGATAATTTCCTCCCTTCTTTTGGCTTTGTGCTTGACTTACTCTTCTTTTTCTAGAAGTTTGAAGTGCATCATTACGCTGTTTTTGTGTGTTCTTTCCATTTTTTTGATGTGGGAGGTTAGCACTATAAATTTCCCGCTGAGAACTGCTTTCATTGTGTTGCACAGATTCTGGTAATTTGTATTTGCATTTTCATTCAATTTTATATATTGTTTAATTTCTTCTTTAATTTCATCTGTGACCCATTGATTGTTTAGAATAGTATTATTTAATTTCCACGTGTTTATGGAGTTCTTGTGGGTTTTTTGTCATTCATTTCCAATTTTATTGCACTATTGTCAGATAATATGCATGGAATTATCTCAGTTCCTTTGCATTTACTTAAGCATGTTCTGTGGACTAGTATTTGATCTATTTTAGAAAATGACCCATGTACAGCTGAGAAGAATGTGTATTCTGAAGTTGATGGATGGAGTACTCAGCACACATCTACTAGGTCCATTTGTTAACAAGTTTGATTCAGTTCTGCTATTTCCTTGCTGATTTTTTGTTTGGTTGATCTCTCTCTCTGTGACAATGGGGTATTTAGGTCCCCTCTCATAACTGTATTATTGTTTATTTGGTTTTTTATGTCCATTATGATTTCTCTTGGGCTGGAAGTTTGGCTCTGTGGCTTAAGCGCCTGTCTGGCAGGCATGAGGCTGTGAGTTGGATCCCTGGTGCCACAAAAAAAAAAAAAAAAAAAAAAAAAAAAAAAAAAAAAAAAAAAAAAAAAAAAAAAAAAAAAAAAAAAAAAAAAAAAAAAAAAAGAAAGAAAGAAAGAAAGAAAAAAAAAAAGAAAGATTTGTCTCACATAGTTGGGTGCTCCCATATTTGGTGCATATATATTTAAGATTGTAATCTCTTCCTCTTGAAATTTTCCACTAACAAGTATGTAGTGACCTTCTTTATATCTTCTGATCATTCTCAGTTTGAAGTTCACATTGTCTGCAAACAAAATAGCTACCACTCATTTTTTCTGGGTTCCTGTTGCATGGAGTATTGTTTTCCAGCCTTTGATTTTTAGTTTGTGAATTTCCTTTTGAGTTAAATGTGTTTCTTGTACATAGCATATTGTTGGATTTTTTTTCTTTACCCATTCTGCCAGTCTGTTTCTTTTTATTGGTGAGTTGAGACCATTTACATTGATTGATATAACTGGTATGTACTGACTCAACCCTATCATGATATCTTTCTGTTTTTGGTTTTGTACATTTTCTGTTTAACTGTTGCCCTATTTAGTGGTTTCCTTTTGCTGTTCTTAAATTTGTAGTTATCTTTGCCTCTTTCTGGAGTGTCTTTCATTACTCTTTGCAGTGCTGGTTTGGTGGCTATAAATTTCTTCACTTGTTCTTTGTCATGAAAGAATCTTATTTCTCCATCAATTTTTTAAGATAGTTTTGCAGGACACATCAATCTGGGTTGAAAGTTGTTTTCTTTCAGGATTTGAAATACTTCACTCCAAGCTCTTCTTGACTTGAAGGTCTGTGTTGAGAAGTCTGCCATGATTCTGATAGGTTTTCCTTCATAGGTGATCTGTTTCTTTTCTCTGACAGCTTTCAGTATTTTGTTCTTGTGCTGTATTTTTGATACCCTAATTATTATACATCTTTGTGAAGATTTATTTTGGTTATGGTTAATTTGGGTTCTGTATGCCTCACTTACCTGTATATCAGATTCTCTTTCCATGTTTGGAAATTTTTCTGCTATTATTCCTACAAATAGTCTTCACAGGTCATTTGTATTGACCCCTGCTTTTTCATTGATGCCTATTAGTATTATATTGTTTCTCTTGGCATCCTTTTGCAGCTGTTGAGTTGTTGTTTCCTGGTTCCTTGAGATTTTTAAGAGAACTTTTCTTTCATGATCATAAGCTTCCATGCTGTCTTCAACATCTGAGACTGTCTTCAGCTTCATTCAAGCAGTTTTGCCAACTTTCAATGGAATTTTTAATTTCCTGAATATTCCTTTGAACCTGTTTCATGCATTCTATTTGTGTCTTATTTTGTTCATTCAAAGTTTTCATCATTTTCTTATGTTCTTCTACTTTTTTATCTTGATCTTCTTCAGATACACACAGCATTTCTTTCATAATGGCTGTCATTTTATTTTTTAGCTGAGAGATTATTTCTGATCTGATTTCCTCCATGGCTTCATGGAGTTATTTCTTTACTTCAGTTGCTATCATTTCAGAAAGTTCAGTTGTGTGATTCCCACTGTCTTCCATTTCAGTGTCTCTTGAGTATGTTCTCGGTGGGTTTCAGGACTGAGACTGTATCTTGTTCTTTTATTTTGTCATTTTCTTCTGGGACCTGTGTGGCTGGCCAGGCAGCCACCTGATGGATTGCACTGGAACACTGTATTGGATTGAGCTTCAATCCTCCAATATCCCCATGGCTAGCTGGGGCATACCCCCAGACTATTGTGCTGGATCCTTGTACTCTGTGGTCTGTGAGGTTGGCCATGTGTTCCCCTAATGTACTTTGTTGGGTTGCTCTGGGAAGCTGGGCTGGACAAAGTTTGTATCCTCCCTGCAGCTAGCAGGGGCACACCCCTGGAGCTTGTCACCAGGGCCTAGAACCTGGCTGTGTAGAGTTCAGAACCTCTGCAACCCTGGTGGCTAGCAGAGACACACCCCTGAGGTGTGGTTCTGGGGCCATGTGCTAGGCTGGGTGGAGTTTAGAATCTCTGGGACCCAGGCAGCTAGGCGGAGTACACCCCAGAGTGTGGCACCACCAAGACTTTGCATCTGGCTGAGAGGAGTTCAGAGCCTCTGAAGTGCAGGGCAAGCCCAGGCACATCCCCAGCATATGGTGCCAAGGCCTTGATCCTGGCTGGGTGGAATTCCCAACCTCTAGGACCTGCAGTGTGAATCCAGTGAATTTAAATATTTAGAAGGTCTTTCTTCAATGAATCAATCAAGTCACTCTCCAGGAGAAAATCCAAGGTTTGGGTTTTGTGTGTGTCTCCTGGATTCTCAAGCATAGGATACTTTATTCAGAATCTCCACAAACATTACACTTTATAAGAATATGCAGCAATAAAGGAACTTATATTTGGATATCTAGCCTGTAGTTTGAATGAATCTCTTCCTCGATATTTCAAAGAACGATTGACCTGTTCTTAGATTAGTAAATATACATTGTATCTGTCCAAAAATATCAGTTACTTTACTATACAAATTGAGAATGTAGAGTGTGGCTTTATTTAATTTTAAATCCTCAATTGATATTGGCATACTAATATAAATAGAAAATATAAGTACGAGCTAATAAGAAATATTCTGGAACATATGGCTACTGAAATTTTTGGTGAATCAACTTGTAACAGTCTTTAGGGAAGGAAAACATAGATCTTTAAGAAGGGAAATATCACATGGCCACCACCTGTACCAGTCTGTCTGTTCCCTGTAGAAAAGCAATGATATGGTCAATTTTTTTAATAAGTTGTCCATAAGCTGAAATTTAAGGTTAACTACTTTGTTATATTCCTGCTATTTCACTCTTACATTGCTCTAATTATCTACTTACCCACTAACTTTATTGTCACATGATGCAGGAGTAGAACTCTCATGAACTCTAAAGGACACTGAAAAGTCTCCATGGTGTCCTCATATGTTTGTATTTTTGTGTATGTGTGTAGGAGGATCTATTTTCCTATGAGTAAGTACTCTTACTTATAATTCTCTAAAATTGTCTATGCAATGTTTCAAAAATATTTGCAAAACAAACAGTTATGAACACATTGAATATTTGAAGATGTATATCTGGATTATGTTATGAACAAATAGTTTAGAAACTTAAATAACATCCCAATTTAATATTTTTAGTGCAACAAAGGAACACACAGTCTATTAAACTTCAAGAACTGTTGCTAATCCAGAGCATCCCCTGCGACATTTTAAATAAATTTTAGTGTATGTTCATTAAGGGGTAATAAAATAGCAGAGTTTATTTGAAAGCACAATAACAGGCTGATTAAATTTTGGTAAAGTGCTTGGGGATTCTTCAGGGAGATTTATTTTCCTTCTGAAATAGTATCCTTCCTGCCTTTAGAGTCTGCTAAAATTCATACACCCTAACTGGGATGAGAATTCCTAGTACTGTGGTAGACAAGTACATTGCAAGTGTGTTCCTGAAACAATAGAATGAGGTGATTGATATATCCTTTGAATTCCAACAGAATATGACAGAATTGAGATGACTGATTCCTAAGTAGAACTTCATGCATTTACTCTGTATTAAAAAATTAACATTGTAAAAATATGTTATTTTTCTTGAAAGCTCTTGCAACTCCTCCTGAAAAACACACACACTTCTATCCCAATGAAGCCAGGTTTGCTAATCAACTAAGGTACACTAAAAAGTCAAGTGCAATCAGGTAGTATTAAGAAAAAAGTGATTAGGGAAAGTATAATATTTAAGAATCAGTAGAAGAAGTCATATTAAATGCAAATGCTTCTGCCTCTAAACTTAGAAAGTTTTGCTTTGTGACATTTAATTTTTGTTCTCATCTATGTTACCCATCTGCTTTTCTAATTAACAGTTCATATTCACTCCAGATATTAAGCTCTCCTATTGGTTATATTGATATGAAGCTGGCTTTCTCCAGCAAAATAGGTCTTAAAGCAATTCTAGTGAGATCTAAAAAGATGAATTATTTAGACACAAGTTAATATGATTTTTTTTCAACTTCTCAACTTACAAAATGAAAATATTACTATTTTGTAGGATGTGGCATTACCTACCTGTAATCCTATCTACTCAGGAGACTGAGGTAGAAAGATCACAAATTCTAGGCTAGGCAAGTTTAATGAGACATTGTCTCAAAATGAAAATATAAACGGATGAACATATAAATTAGTGCAAGGCCCTGGTTTCAATCATCAGCACTGAAGAAAACAGGAGAGGAGGGAAGGAAGGAATGAAGAAAGGAAAGATAAAAAATAACACTTTTTATATAGAACTGCTTAATATATTCAGTGACGTTGTATTACAGATGAAATTTAATAACATCTTATGGTAATACCCAGTAATGATGATTGAAACAATGCAGTGAAAGATCATTTTTGTATTGACACTTGGAAACCAATGTTGGGTTATGTAAACAGGTTTTAAAGATTTTTCTCTACAAATATCATCATGGATTACTGGGAAACAGACACAGCTAATACAGGAATTCCTTTCTACCATGCCTCTGACAATTTCAACCATACCAAAATATAATTCAGCAGCACTGGGTAAATGTGAAGATTGAGAACTAAATGAAAACTGTGTTCTCCTAAAACACTGTTCCTTAACCATAATACAAAATGAAAAGTCCATAAGGCCAAATAACCATAATTAAGATTTGTGGGCAGGACTTTCAAGACAGTCAATTAGAGACGCCCAGCGCTCACTTCCTCCTTGACAAAAAATAATGAGAGCAACTGTTGGAAAGCTACATTTGGAGACGTGACCATGAATTAATGCTGGAAATCAGCAAGGGAGAAACTGAAACTTTGTGAAACTTGGAGACCTGGAACAACAGTGTAGAAAAAGAAACAAAGATACCCTGGAACCGCCATCCTGGCTCTTCAGGTGGTTTGGGGTAAAGAGGGTGATTCTTTTTTTTCACAAGTAAAAGACTGAAAGGGAGAGTACCAGCAAATTCCATCAGTAGGAATGATGTCAGTCACAGACAGGAAAGTTTCACAGCTATTGCAGATTTGCATGCCAATCAGGGAGCAATCTGGACTCTACACAGTGGTCACGTATTAAGCGAGGGAACTCACATCATCTCCCCAGAAACCAAAGAATCTAGGCTGCTGTGCCTGGGCAACATCATGAGAGGGGTGCTATTGTCTAAATTTATTTTTCCTCTAGCTTTCCTTGAACCCTGCATTTGTCTATCTCTTGCCCTCCAAAGACACTGCACCTCAATGATTTGGGAGATTGCAGCCTCACAGATCCAATACATCCCAAGAGTGCAACTGTGATACCAGCACCTAAGACTGATTAGTGCACTGAAGATACAGGGATTTAAGATCAAATGGAAATGGAAGGTGATGCCCTAAAGAACTAAGACCAGAGACTTCAAGTTTTGAGGATTAGAGTATGGGTATCCATTGGTGAATTCATACCAATATTAGGACTGAAGAAAGGTGCTGACATGGCTCTGCTTTAGGCATGGCCCATGCACCATGGTGAGTATGTGCTTGTTTTTCTCTCTTCAGGGCCAAGAGTCATCACCATGGATCCCATACTGATCACTCTACTCTTGCACAACCTATGGGAGTATGTTCCTCTGACATCTGGATACATGCTGCTGTCAGTGCTTAGTGCAAGAGTCACAGAGGGGATGTGAAATTTCCTCTGGCTGCCCCAGCGCATGTAGTGTGTATGCACATGCTGTAGTCTATCTGAAGGCAGATGCTTCAGACCCACCATGGCAGGTATGACTGACAGTGCCATGGGGCCTTAACAGGAGCCTATGAAGACACCAAAGCAATGTTTAAGGAAACATTATCATCTGACTGGTCTCACCACTCCCATTATCATAATGGTTGTATGGTGGGAGATTCACAAGTATGATAACTGCTGGAGACATAATAGTCCCCAGTCCTTTTTCACCCTCAGAAACAGTGAATTTTTGGGACTCTTTTACACCACATACTGTGTCCATTGTTATTCATTATACCCAAAAGAGCTATAGGCAGACTGCATTCTGGTAATCAATGAGAACCAAAATCAAAATTCAGTACCAAGGAATACTCTCTTCAAGAGAAGCCCATTTACTACTAAGGCCACACCATAGAAATAGCAGAGGTAAATAGCAGAGATCTACTGGATATGCAAATTTCAGTGTAGAAGCACAAGAAATACAGCAAAAAAAGGGAACATGACACCTTTGAAATAATATAGTAATTTTCTGGCAACAGTTGCAAAGAAAATTATATGGACAAATGCCTGATAAAGATTTTAAAACAGTAATAACAAAGGAGTCCAATGAGATTTAAGAGAATACAATTTTTAAAAATTGAGAAAACAACGCATCCCATAAAAGAGGAATTTAGCAAAGAAATAAAGATTTTATGAAAGAATCAAACAAAATCTTTGGAATTGAAGAACTCAGCAAACCAAATAAAAATGTAGGTGAAGTTTTGTCTCAAAAACAGATTAGAGCAAGCAGAATAACATACAAACTTGAAAACAGGACTTCTGAAATATGTCAAAGAAATAAAAAAGTTTAAAAAAGAAGTTTTGAGACCTTTGGGACACTACTAAATGAACAAATGTTCTCATTTTGGGGGCACTCAAAGGACAGGAGTACAGAAAAGATGTAGAAACACTGTTCAACGAAGGAACAGCTCAGGAAAATATATTGTTTGATCACTTTCACATGTCTGCATCTGGTAACCCGAACAACTATTTTGAAGATAACAATATACAATATAACAACTACTGTTCAATTCCTATCATCTTGGTTTGAAATCCTGTATCACTACTATTTTGTTGTTATTGTTGTTGTTTTGATTTTGTTGTTGTTTTGCTTTGATTTCTTGCTGCTTGATTTTTCTGTGTTTTTTTCTCTTTAAAAAAAAGAAAGAACAGTTGAAACTTTTTCTAATCAGAGGAAGACATGGCTGTACAGTACGAGGGGACCAAACAACTCCAAGTAGACATTATCAGAAAAGATTCTCAGCCCTCCTATTCTAACACTCTCAAAATAAAAAAAAAAGAGAGAATTCTTAAAACTACAACAGAAAAACACTTTAATGAAAGTATTCCAGTTCCTCAAATTAAAAGAAACTGACTGGCAGAATGACTAAAAGAACAAGATTCAATGACATGTTGCCTTCAAGAAACTCATTTTGCCAATGACACAAAGACTGAAAGTGAAAAGATGGAAAGGTATCCCATTCCTATGAAAACAAAAACAAGAAGGTGGGGTTAACCTTGCAACAGATAAATTGTTTTAAAGACATAAGTGTAAAAGATAGAGCCATTTTATAATAATGAAGGAGTTAATTCGACAGGATGATATAATACTTGTGAATGTATATGAACCCAATCTAGGCCAACAAATTTTATAAAAGAAGCATTATTAGATATACAGAGACAAACAGGATTCAAAATTATAGTACAAAACATGAACATCACATTTTTATCAACTGACAGATCATCCAGAAAGAAAAATCAACAATTAGCCAGCAAAGCTAAATTTCCTATACATCAAATGGATTTAGCCGACATTTCATCTAACACTACAGAATACACATTCTTTTCCATATCACAGGGAACATTCTGCAGAATAGGTCATATTTTTGGCCACAAAACAAGGATTCCAAATTTTAAAAAATTCAAAATCATATATTTATTTTCACTGACTACAAAAGAATAAAACTAGACATTAGCAATAAGATAAACTCCATGTACTACACACATTCATGGAAATGAAATATCATACTACTGAATAAACAGTGAGCTACTAAAGAAATCAAAACAGAAATTTCTAAAATGCCTTGAAATGAATGTAAATGAAGACCAGCATACCAAAACTCATGGCATACAGCAAAAGCAGTACTAAAAATGAAATTCGCAGCATTAAACAGCTATATAGAAAAGAAGAGAAATTTCAAATAAACAATATAATGATGCATCCCAAAGACCTAGAAAAGCTAGAGAAAACCAAAGTTAGTAGCAGGAAAGAAATAACAAAGATCAGAGCAGATTATAAGTGAAAGAAACTAAAAACAAAAAGAAAAACACACATAACCAAAGACCCAGTAAAACAGAGTTCATTAAAAAAAATAAATAAAACACAAACCTTTAGACCCAGTAAGAAAAAATAAAAAAAGACATGAGAAACTAAATAAAATTACTAGGCAAAAAATTACTTTACTATGGATACCACACAACAATAGGATCATTAGAGAATATTACAAATAACTATATGCCAACAAATTCCAAAATCTAGAAGAAATGGATAAATTCCAGGGCACATCTAACCTATTTGAACTGAATTGAGAAGACAAAGCAAACTGCTAGGCATAGCGGCACTTGCCTGCAATCCCACTATTCTGGGAGGTTGAGGCAGAAGGTTAAGTTTGAGAACATTTAGAACAATTTAGCAACTTAGCCAAACCCTGTCTCAAAAAACAACAAAGACAACAACAACAAAAAAAAGTTGTACATGGAGATGTAGCCAAGTGTGAAGGTCCGGGGTTCAATTAGAAAAAAAAAAAAGGCACAGAAAACCTAGAGGCCAATAATGACCAAATTAATGAGCTGCGACATTGAATCAGTAATAAAAATTCTCCCAGCAGAAACGCTCCCCATAGCTTCACTGCTGAAGTCAATCAAACTTCTGAAGAAAAACTAACCACAGTGTTTCTCAAACTATTCCAAATTGAAAGGCAGGAAATCCTTTCAACTTCATGTATTAAGCCAAGAGTAAACTGATACCAAAAGATAACAAGGATAAAAAACAAACAAACAAACAAACAAAAAAGAACAAAAGAAAACTATGGCTCAATATTCCTGATAAACATAGATACAAATATTCTCAGCAAAATACTAGTGAATCAAACCCAACAGCAAATCTAAAACATCATTTATTATAAGCAAGCTGAATTTATTCCAGGAATGCAATGATAGTTCTACATATGCAACTCAATTGTAAATATGTTGATAGATGAAGTATAGAAATCATATGATCTCAGTTAGATGCAGATAAAGCATTTGAGAAACTTCACTTCCTTTCATGCCAAAAGTCTCTAACAAATTTGGTACAAAAAAGATTATCCTTCAACGTAATGGAGGCTGTCAATAATAACTTATAGCCGATGTAATAATGAGTGTGGAAAAACTGAAAGTGTTTTCTCTAAGATCTAGAAAAACGCAAGGATGCACTTTCTACTTTACTTGAAAAAGTATTACAAGTTTTAGCAAAACAATTAGGCAGGAGTAAAAAATAAAAGCTATACAAAAAAAGAAGAAGCCGAATTACCTCTCTTTGCAGGTCATATATTATAATTTGAAAAAATCAAAAAGCTATATGAAAATACTATCAGTGTTGATAAACATTCAGTAATATTGCAGAATAAAAAAAAATCAACATATAAAATCAGTAGTGTTTTTATGTACCAATAATGAGATTGCCACATAAGACATCATGAAAGGAATTTCATTCACATTACCTACCAAAAAAAAAAAAATATATATATATATATATATATGCATAAATTTTGCTAAGGACTTGAAAGGCCTCTACAATGAAAACTATGAAACACCGATGAAAGAAATTCCAGCAGAGATGAAAAGGAACTGTCCTATTTATTGATTTGCAGAATTAATATTGATAAATGACCATGCTACCAAAAGTAATTTACAGATCACATGCAATCCCCACTAAAGTGGCAATAACACTTTCACCAAACTTAAAAAGAAAAAAAACTATACTAAAATATAAAAATAATAGACCCAAAATAGCCCAGTTGATCCTCAACAGAAAGAATATGTTTGGAGGTATGATTTCAAAACACACTGCAGAACTACAGCAACCGAGGCATTATTTTATTGGCATAAAAATAGACACAAAGAGCAGAAAGAAGGAATGCAGATCACAGAAGCAAACCCACATATGTATGGCTAACTGAGTTTTGCAAAGTGCCAAAAACATGTTTTGGAGAAAGGACAGCTTCGATAAATGCTGCCATTAAAACAAAATATCAACATACATTAAAAATGGACTGCTATATCTCATCCTCCATAAAAATTAACTCTAAATGAATCAAACACATAAATATAGGTCCTGACAGTATAAAATTACTAGAAATAAACATAAGGAAAACATTTTCTTTTTTTGGATATGACTCCAAGAACACAGTAAACAAAAATAGAAATAGACAAAATGGAATTATAGCAAACACTGCGTATCAGGACAGCAAATGAAACAATTTGGAGTAAACAGACCATATGAAGAATAAGTGAAAATATTTTCCAACCATTAATCTGACAAAATATTATATTCAGAATATGTATTGAATTAAAGAAAACAACTGCAAAACAAGTAACCCAATTGGAAAATGTGCAAATGATCTGAATAGGTATTTCTTAAAAAAAGTAATACAAGTGACGAAAAAATACAAGAAAAATTGTTCAATATCATAAGCCACCTGAGAACTGCAAACCAAAACTACAATGAGGTAACTCATCCTTGTTAGATGACTATTATGAAAAACAGTGTAAAAACAAAAACACAGATGTTGGTGAAAACATGGAGATATAGGAATATTTATACATTGCTGATGGACATATAAATTAGAACAACCATTATAGAGAATTATGTTGAGGTGCCACAAAAAATACGACTACCTCGGCTACTAATGTAGCTTGGTGGCAGAGTACCTGACTGATGTGCACAAGGCCCTAGGATTGATGCCTAGCATGGAAAAACAAAACCAAAACTGAAAGTAAAAATAGATTTACCATATGACCCAGCTGCCTAATTCTGGGTGCATATGGAGAGGAAATGAAATCTCAGTACCCCTAACTCTCGAAGACTTACACAATCTGAATTGACAGAAAATCCACTTGTACAGGTGTGGGAAACAATTCCTTGAAAATTCTTATGAAGTAATGTTCTTGAAGCTTCCATGAATTTATATGTACTTCTGAATAATGTTTGGATATTGATGTTGGTGACATACCCTTTCAATGGTTCAAGACATGACAATTTAATAATTGTTAATTAGATGAGATGGTCTCATTTTTAGATAACCTAAAATGAAGTATTGTTAATTTCAACAGATGCTTAAGTGATTCAGATATTTTAAATAAAAAAATAATTTTTCTCAAGGTGAAAAACAGTATTTATCAATTTTTCTTGATCACAGCAGTACAAGTCACCATGCCATGAAGCTAATGCTCTGTTGCAAAATCAAGTTGAGTTACTCCACATTTTCCATTGTATCCCCTTTACAATATAAATATCCCACTATACTTTCCATAGTACACAGTACCACAGTCAAGCTCCTTTCTGCTGAGCCACAGTTAATGCCATATTTTGAGTGAATTTCCCTATGTGTCTCAGTTGATGCAACTCATGTGGGGTGTTACTGGTTGCTTAGTTCCAACTTTGAGGTGTATTAATATGAATTATGATTAAAGAAACCCTATGAGTGCAATTTTCTCCTGTGCATTATGAGCCTTCTGTAAGAATAAGGATTAGATATCTAGTGCTCGGTCTTTTACTATAGCTTACTAAAGGATCGGGGAATGTTATACAAACAAAACCATATGAGATTACTGAAAGATGAACAATGTTAGGTACATCTGTTACAGGGTCTTCTAGATGCTATGGAATTCATTTCTTGACAACCTTATTTTTACAATAGCCTAAAAAGTGCCAGAGACAAAAATATTAATAAAACCTTTTTTTTTTCTCCTCTTGCTTCAGGCAGTGTAGGAGACATTGTTGCTCTTGATTTCCCTTGGAAGCATCCTCTGTACCACGGTTTGAGGAGCACACTTATCCAGCAAAAACAGTTAAATCTATATCAAATTCCAGTGATTATGCATGACTAGGGCCACTTGGAGAGATGACTTACAATGTAGAAGCTATTTGGGTCAGAAGAACATGGGTATTGATGTGATTTTTATTTTCAATCTGACTTCTGGGTCCTACAACTGATAACCTAAAATACACAGTCTCAGCCTTTCTATTGAGTAAAACTAATGAATGTTGAAACCATATTCAAGTCCTATATCCAATTACATTTATTTTTTGTTTATATCATTATTTGGGAAGAGGGAAGAAGGAATGATACTTTCCTTTAATTCTAGAAAGGAAAACTTAATCGGGGCCTTCATACAGTTGCAAACCACCTTAAACACTCACCCTCAAGTCCTGTAACGGGTCACTGAAATTTCAATGTGTAGTATGGTGTTTAGCATATTTATGTTTTTATTCAGTAAGTATTTATTAATCCCCTACTACCATAAATACTCAGTAAATATTTATGGAAGTCTTACAAGTCAAAATAATAAAGAAAGAAAATAAGACAATAGAAGGATAAATGGAAAGATAGCACCACTAAACTATGAATTTGCTCATGACAACAGTTATATGAAAAGCACTTAGTAAAATGGTTGGCACATTGTCTCAGACTATTTCATTTTGCTATTACAAAATACCTGAAACTAGATGACTTATAAAATAGATATTTATTTCTCATAGTTTTGGAAACTGGTTAATCCAAGGAGAAGGGGTCCATATCAGGTGAAAACTTTCTTGTTACATGATTCCATGGTCTGGGATGAAAGGCAGGAAAACATTCATGCACATGTGTGTGAAGAAAGAGCTGCTGGGAAAAATGGCCAAACTACTCTTAAGCACTCCTATTCCTATAATGAGCACATTAATATACAGAATTTAATTTCCTCTTAAAATTCCTACTTGTCAACATTGTTACAGTGAGGATTGAATTCCCAACATTTGATGTTTGGGTAATACATTCAAACCATCAGGTACCTAATAAGTATTTAATATTTTCAGAAATGACTTGATGAATTGTGAGGCAAACAGAAGTAGACTCTGAAGCAAAAAAATCTAAGAGAAAAAAAAAACCTTAATTTTGTTAGTAAATGAGTTAATGGTGTAACTAAGGAGTAGAGGTATTTGAAGATAGACATGAGAGGACCAGTATGTAGCATGGGCCAACTCTTGTTAGAATACTACAAGTACACTGGAAAATGTCCTTTTGCTTGCTCAGCTTACAGTTTAGCATTAGAAGCAAGGCACGAAGTGTATTGACTTTAGTTACAGAGGGAAAATATTTGTAGCAAGTATTACTGAAGAACAGAAGAGCTGTGTGGAATGAAAGATGCAGGCAGGCTGAGTAACTGTTACCAAGGGTTTCATAAAAATAGTAAGACTTGTACCATCCTCAATTAAAAAATCACTCAAGTATTTCCTCTAGATGTAGTTTCCTCACAAACTTCCTTCTTCAATACTACATGTAAACAAAACAGTCCCTTGAAAAGATATCAATTCTGTGAATGTGAGTGTTCAGAAGTACTCATATATATTTAATGTACTAATCAGGATTGATTTGTCTACCTGTGGAATACATTAAATTGCATATTTGTCAAAGACCACTAATTTAAACATGTCAATGCCAGCAGACTTGTGAGATCATCACTGACTTATCAACCAAATCCTAATATTTGAGTCATGGCAGGAGTGGTGGCGCACACTTGTAATCCCAGCATTTGGAAGGCTCAGGCAGGAGAACAGCCTTGAGTTTAAGACCAGCTTGGGCTACATAGTGAGTTTGAGGCCAGCCTGAATTACATAGGGAGACTCTGTCTCAAAAATCCAAAAACTAACTAAATAAATCAATAAATAAGCAAAAGAAAGTCATATATGTTCATTTCAACTATGATTATTTTGTAACTCTCTTACTTCACCAATGGCTTCTTGAATGAGTCTAAAAAATTTACTAATTTACATAAAGAGATTTATTATTGGACAATCTGAAACTAACTGATATGTTTCTAGGTAAGCAGATATTAAGAAGCCTATCTAGAAAATTCTAGGAGTAAAGGAATATTCATTTTTACATGATTAAAACCTCAAAGAATATTTCTTTTTAATAAATTCTCCCTGAAAAGATTCATAAAATACAGCTTCTTCTGGCTTGAAATACATAAAAAAGTATGAGAATGCCATTATTCTAAGTTCAGAAGCTTGAAGTTACTAGGTTATTTGAAATTATTCTTAGGAATTAAGTCTTTGAGCATACAAACACTTAGAAAATTCAGATAATTGCTGGTTTGAATTTTTTTTTTACAATGTTTTAAATGCGTTTGAAGCAACACTGAATTGATTTGCTTCACAACCTTCAGGGCAAAATAATTTCAAAGAAAAAAGTGAGGATTAAGCACTGAGAGAGACAGAAGAGTCAGCACAGAAGACAAAAATCAATTATGTAAAACCTGCCCTTAAATTACCTGTACTCTAGAGTACTCATAATTTTGTGTACACAGTCTGTTTGGGTAAATTCTTTGCATTCTAAAAACTGAGAAACACTGAGAAGACAAAAGAAAGAATAGGATAAACTGTATATATGGATATATTAAAAGTTAATTATTTTGCATTAAGTAAAATTATGAAATTTCTAGAGGTAAGTATAGGATTTGTGAGAGTTTGTTAAGTATTCACCACAACGTGTTGGTTTAAAATATTTTATTATTAAATTTTCATGTCTAAACATGTTTAAGATTTGGTTTTTTTGTTTTGTTGTTTTGTTTTATTTTGTTTGGGGAGATAGGGTCTCCCCTATGTAGCCCAGGCTGACCTCAAGCCCATGTTGAGCCTCCTGCCTCAGTCTCCTGAGTGCTGGGATTACAGGCACGTGCCACCATGCCCGTTTCACATTTAAGTATTTATTAGCAAATGTTTTAAGAGATTAGGTTGCAGAGTGAACACATAATCTAAGTATACTGGTTTGTGACTCTACCGTGCCTAACCTACAAACTCTTTGCCCCCAAATTTGCCTATAGTACTTCAGTGAACCTGATCATCTCACAGGATATTACCAACAAAGAAGTAGGTTTTGATGGTCATAAACCAAATGCTAATATTTTGATGTAATTTCATAATTCTTGGCAAGGTATCTCATTTCTTTAGATATTTTAATTCATATTGTCAAGTTCAGTGTGGATCCTGTTGCATTAAGCATATTATTATCTACCTGTGACATCCAATATAGAAGCCACTAGCCAAATACTGCTATTTAAATTAAAATTAATTAAAGTGAAATAAAATAAAAAATTCAGTTTTTTAGCCAAATCAACCTTTGTGTGTGTGTGTGTGTGTGTGCGCATGCGTGCACACGTGTGTAGTATTAAGGACTGAACCGAGGGCCTGCACGCTGAGCTACATTTCCAGTCTTTCATATATATTTGTGTGTGTGTGTGTGTGTATGTGTGTGTATATATATATATATATACATACATATATATATTAGCCTCCTATTAAGTGCTCAATTAGCCACATGTACATAATAGCTACTATTTTGGACAAGGCATAGATAGATGGATGAATAGAGTTTAGCATTTCCACCATCACAGAAAGTTCTACTGGGCAAAATTGGTATTCCCATGGACCTAATTATCTAACTAAACTACTTCTATGGAAAACTCTACGTATGACTAAGATAAATTTTGGATGACTAATGCATTAGTAACTGGAAAGTTATTAATACAAGAAAGTTATGTACAATTTACTTAGAGCCATTTGTCTTCATGAATATAAACTATCCACAACAAATAATCTCATTTTGCTATTTATGGAACATTTTGTTTAGTCTAAAGGCAAACAAATATTGTAACACCATAGAAAAGCAAAAATACAATATAGCCTATTAAGCTTTATGAAACATTTATTCTGCCCCATATATATTCTTTTGGGATAGATATTTTCTGTTTAATGCATTGATCTCTAATTATAGTTGAACCAAGAATAAAACCTAAGCATAGCGCCTCCTATTGATGAAGAGTGCATGACACTCTGTCCTTTACCTCTGATGGTTGTTCAATTCTGGGAAATTGATTTGCGGTACAAATGTCAATAACATGTTACTCTTTACTGGAAAACTTTAATTTTCAAATAAAGGCTTTCTTGCCTTACTTTCATAATGAATGTTTGGATACAAGGAGACGGGAATACAGTGAGCTAACATGGGGTCTTCATTTAGTCATACTTTAATGAAACTTCATGGCTCCTCAGAAGCATGGTTCCCCACTTGCACTCAAAGCACAATAAGCATATAATTAAATAAAAGAAGCAAATGAATATTGGAGAATACATTTAAGTTCATATTTCATGCTGATTCTCACTGATTTTCATTCTAACTCTGGTTCATTCATTGAATAGCAATTACTGAGCACATATTATATGCCAGGTACTGTTCGAAGCCAAGGCAGGGAAGGTTCCTATCCTCAAGGGACTTAAAGTTTACAGGAGTTTCAATCTGAGGGAAGGACCTAAAGACAAATGTAAGCCAATGCATAAACAAGATATTTTAGTGATGATAAATTTCATGGAGAAAACAAAATAGGTTAATAGGAGAAAAATTATTAACACAAGTGCTATTATAGAAAAGGTGGTCAGAAAACTCCTCGGTGGTAATGATGACTTAAATGAGGGCTGAATGCTGAGTAGATATTAACTGTGCAAAGATATAGGAGTAGAACATTAAGAACAAGGAATGATAAATGTAAAATCTCTGAAGGAGAAGCGAACTTGGCTTGCTCAAGAAGTTAGCTACCTATAAGAAATGTATAAGAAACTTAATATATAATTTAGTTAATATTCAATACATAATTAGTATAAATTAAAATTTAAGAAATTAAATATATTCAAGAAATTTTATATTCACATATACACATATGTGATAGATTAAAAGTCTATGGTTTGCTAGAGTACAGGGGGGAGAAAAATTTAGGAATCAGGGAAGATATCAGACTCATAGACCAATAATAAGTTAGGAAATTATTCTAATTGGAATTTGAGGCTATTTGAAGCATTTTTAATGAGCATGTGACAAATTCTGCCATTTAAAAATTTTTTTAGTGTATGTTTGTGATACATAGTAATTTCACTGGGCTTGGAGACTGACACACGTACATGTCACATCGCGATCATTTTTACCCCTTCCTCCCCCACTGACATCTCTCCCTCCTTCCCCAGCCTCCCCACCTCTGAAGAGTCTACCTCTGTTTATTGACGAATCTCTTCTTTTAACTCTCGAGTTTCTCATATATAAACCATGCATTATTCAGCCTTTGCTGTCTTAATTCTTTCACTAGTATTGTGATTTCAGGAGCCATTTGTTTTCTGGTTTCCATTTTTTAAAGAACACTCAGAAACTGACACAATAACCAGGCAGGAATATCAATGAAAAGACAGTTTGTTGCAGAATTTCTGGAAGATAGCAGTGATTTAACTGAAGTGGTAACAGAAGAGATGGAAAGAAACAGATTCAAGACACATTTAGGATTTAAAGTAGACATAGCTTCCTTGTGCATGGGAATAACTACACAAAAGGAAGAAACAGATAAAGAGATTCTAATTTTTTTTCCTAAGCAACTGAGTAGGTGGTAATTATATCACCTCAGATGTTGTTATTATATACATGCATATAGGTACAGTAACTAGCAAGGTCTCATTGACAAAGCCAACCATACAGAGAAAGATTTATCAAATATTGATTAATCATGGTCACAAACATCCTCTGTTCAGTAAAACATCCTCCACTATGATAATAAATTATCTGAGATAATAAACTCATAGGGAGAAAATGTTTAGTTTGGCCTACAGAATTGGAGATTCCAGTCCACAAATGATTGGTCCTGTTTCTTTTGAGCCTGTAGTAAGGTAGTATATCATGATCATGATGCAAAGAGAGTGATAAGGACAAGTGTCCCATACATGCCTTGAAGGACATGTCTTCAATGACCTATAGACCTTTCACCAGCCCCCACCACTTAAAAGTCCCACTTCCTCCCACACTGCCATCTTGAGGATCAACCCTCTAAATATGTTTCCTTTGGGAAACACTCAAAATCCAAACCACAGGAAACTCCGTATGAGGGTTAATCCAGTTGATAAAATAGAACAAAGAAACCTTCACTATATGGAATTCTATCTAACATATCATGCTAACTTTAATGTGTGCATAAATTAATATCAATAAAGTATCAATACTCAGAATGGAAAAAGGCAATATACATAACCATCTCCATATCTCACAGACATAATTTCATCTTCTTTGGTATAATCTTGTTTATTTTGTCTAATATCTTGAGCCTTGCCTGAAAATGGAGGCAACAGTGTTTGTAGGATTCCTGTGGTGATTATATGAGGTACTCTAAGCAAAACACTTCACTTATTGCCTATTATGTAACTGATATTCAAAAATCAGGGCCCTCTCCTGTTTGTGTACCTTCACTTCGGTTATTGTGCTAAATTGTCATTGAGTCTTACATGTTTTATCAACTTAGAATCTTAGCATAAAGATTGTATCTGTTTCCTGGTAACTGAAGTAAAACTTTCAGATTTATGTTTTATTTTCCAAACATGTGCACATCAAAGCCAAATACTCATGGTTGAGAGGCAAAATTTGTTAAATGGCCAGCAGTGGCTCACTTGTCAATTCCTGGAAAAAGAGGGTGGGTTCATGCTTTAAAGCATGTGTAGCAAATATGCAAACATGGTACAGATCCACAATGGGAAATTGAATTGAAACAATCAGAAAAGGAGAAGAATGACATCCAGGACAATTTATGTGCAATTTTTCCTTATAGGATACTTAGAAATGCTAATGACTATTGTCCAGATTGTAATCTAATAGTGCCAAGCTTCCCAGTTCCCTTTCACCACTGTTTACAGAGGTCAACATTATATGATAGTGATATTTTTAGACAAGTTAGCAACTGCATTTCTATTGTTATCTGTATGTTATGAGCTCTTAAAGTAAAGGTAATACAAAATTTTGTGTGCTGTGCTCTCCAGATAAGAAAACAGAAAATACGGACATCATTTTCTAAGAAATCTGATTTTTGTATTATGAATCTAAGAGTAGATCTAATGTATTCATACATAGGTACGCATTTCACATCACTGCTCAGACCCTGGAGTTTCCATGTTGTCCTATTCTGCCTAATTATACAGGAAAGCTCTGTCTACTGGAATTTTATTTTCTAATGGAAACTAAAAGTAGATACAGCTTTTTCTTTCCTACCCAACCACTGCTTCTTCTCTATGAATGAAAACTTGCTGTCAAAGTCAAAACCTTAACTAAGGATGGGAGAGTAGATGTTTAAATCTGGTTGAAACCATTGAGAGAATAAGTAAAATCTAGCCACTGCCAACGTCAAGAACTAAAGTAGAAAAATAAGAGTAATAAATTATACTTATCTAATACATTATTAGTGGAAGATTCATTTCAATATAGCCACACATGTTACAACTAATAAAACACATAATATGTTATTATAAGCAGCCTTGTATCTACTTTGGAAATGAGAAAATGAATGCAAGATGACAAGTTTATACTGGATAAATGTCATGGATATTTAACCAAAATGTATAGATCTCTGGTCTCTATGAATCCTCTTAAATTGCATGCTACAACGTGTATATGTGCACATTTCCTGAAAATAGTGGAATCAATATTGAAATAGTTAAGATAAATATCTACTAAAGGAGATTAAAATATTTTCTTATATGTTACACTGGTTATGATGACACATAGTAGGCATTTTTTAAAGTATTTGATGACTCACTAAGTAGATAAATTAACAATGTCAACATTTTGTCTTTAATATGCTACGTATTTGCTGAAGACTGAGATTTCAATAGTGCCAATATGTGCTCCCTTCTTGCAAAAGCTTGTAATCTTGAGGAAAAAGAAGGTATGGGAGTAATTTTGTTTTCAAATGGTAACTGATGAGATCGATTTGTATGTAGATGTTATACAAGTGCAGAGACAGAGCCCTGTCCCAAAAGAAAGATAACAGAATACTTATACACCAGATTGTTTCAGAAGCAATGAGAAAGGACATCCGTGACTTTTGTTTGACTCTGAAAAAGAATTAAATATATAGTAATAGGATGAACAGTGCCCTTCAAAATGTTCATGTCCCTGGAACCTCATAACATGAGCTTATTTGGAAATAAGGTGTTTGCTGACGTAATTAGCTAAAATAAGGTCAGGCTGCATTAGGGTGAGACTTAAATTCAATGACTGGTATCCTTGCAGAAACGAGAGATGATACAGAGGAAAGCAGGCAATTAGAGTGGCTGGCCAGAGTCAGAGTAATGTAGCGATAAAGCAGCAATGCTAAAGATTATAGCAGCTACCACCGAGTAAGAGAGAAGCGTAGAATAGATTTCCCTTGAGTCTGCTGAAAGAACTATTCCTGCCAACAGTTTGATTTTAAGCCCTGTATTCCTACAGTGTGAGAGAAAAAATTTCTATAGTTTTTAGCCATGGAGTTTGTGGTAATTTGTTACAGTAGCAACAACAATAAATAGGAAATTATGTACTACAGACATACAGCACAGACCCCAAAAGATGGCTCAATAAAAGCCTCAGTAAAAAAAACAAGGTAAGCTAAGTTTAGAAGATAACATCAAGTTCATTGTTTTGTTAATCAAGTTTAAGTGAACAAACAAAAACACTAAAATTACACTTAAAATACATTCCAGTCTTCTTTAATGGTTTTATGAAATCTATAGCAGCATAAACAACAAAATCACACACCAGAGTCTGAGTTTTGTTAAGCTGAGACTCCGATACCACACATTTCTATTCTTGTCATCAGAGTCAGAAGCCAGTACTCAAATTGGTAAAGCTACTAGGAACATAATAAAAGTTAGTTTTGTCCTCCTATTTTTAATTTAGTAAGCCCGAAAGCAAATCAATGAAGTGAAAAAGCTAACATGACCTGGAAACTCATGGAAAAGAAATACCCATCCACTAAAAGATTAATATGCATTTCTATCTGAGAAAGATTGTTTTTCATGTGGAAAAAAATGTTCCATCAACAACTAAGAACATCCCATTCTCAGTGACTTAGATATTCACATTATATTCTACACTAAGCCTACTTTTGAGTATGAAAAAGTTAATTTACTTATGACTACATTTGCTATGTATTAAGTAGTTGCAAAATTAACAATAGCAGTATAATTATTGAGTATCCCATATTATGTAGAGTATTCTTAATAATAAATATCTGAATCACATATATGGTAAAAATTACATGCTAGGCTTTAAACTTTAAAAGATACTTAAAACAATAAAAAAAGTTAAAGCCATTGAGAAGCCTCAGTGCGGTAACCCCAGAACTTTGATAAGATTTCCAAAATTTTATACACAGGTGCCTTTAGTTTTGTTTTTCAAGATTTCAGAAGGAAAGTGCAAATTGTTATTAATCAAAAAATACACGTGTACTCATATTATATTTAGAATTTCCTTTACACTTACACATTTTGTGCTAATATAACAAAATATCCAAAGCAACTAACTATAAAAGGGAAAGACTTATTTTCACTCATGATTCTCGAGTCTCTGGTTTACAGTCAGGCAGTCTCATTGCTGTGAGCCTCTGATGAGAACAGCCAGGAAACAGAGAGAACTCTGGTATCCCAAAGTCACCTTTGATGGCAGGCCCCCAGTGGTCCAAGGTGTGCTTCCCAGAAGTTCTACCTCTTTCAATAGCACCACCCTAGAAATCAAGACTTTAACACGTGGGCTTTTTGGAGGACTCCAATATCCAAAGTACAGCATTATTCCATATGCTATGCCTTGGAATCAGACATAATTCTCATCATGTGCATGAATAATTACTGTTGTTTTATATTGTCAATGAGTAGACAGGATTTATTCAGTGTTCTGCTTCTCAAAAGAACAGAACACTGAGGTCCCGTCTCCTGGAGAAAGACTTGCACATAAAAACTGCAGGACTTTTCCCATTACTTCCTGCTTTAAGATCTTCCAGGTCCCAGATTCATCCTCTTCTCTTACTCTATGCTGACTTTGGCTTTAGCCTCTTCCTACCAAATAGAAGGTATGAACAAAATGAACTGAAGGAGAATCAGTGTTGTCAATAATGTCATGATCTCATATTATCTGGGCAAGTTAGCATTGTCAAACGTTTTGGGGAGCACTGTACATGAATCGCCGTGCCAGTCACTACATTAGCAGTGTTGTCAAGTGGAAACAATCCTGTGAAGAAGACAATACATATTGATTTTCTTTTTATTTTCTTTATTTTTGGGGATGGGGTGACTTGCCTAAGGAACACCTGAAGTTAAATTTTCATCCATTTGACAAGGAACACACATGAGCTCATAGGACCTCTGTGCCTCCTTTTCTATAATAAGACACTTACTGTAGACCCTAGTTTTTGGCCTGATCTGTTGCTCCTCCCCTAGACAAATTTGCTTCTGTTAACACTGGACATTGCTGTCACCTCCTTGGGATCATGGTTTCTTGCTCTTCGCTCACCACCATCTTGAAACCTTTAGTTTCAGAGTGCTGCAAAATGATTAGGACCCTAATTACAGTTTCAATCTATGTAGTTAAATTAACATTTAACTACCCATAGTCAACCATGGTCTGAAACTAGTAATTGGAAAATTCCAGAAAGAAACAATTCATTTTTTAAATTGGATGTCATTCCACATTGTGGGACAAAATATCTAGCTATCTTATTCATTACCTGAAGCTATGAGAATCATCTTTTTGTTCAGTATACTCGCACTGTGTACAATTCTCATCCACTAATCACCTAGCAGCCATCTCGGTTATCAGACCAACTGTTGCAGTATCACAGTAGTTCTGTTCAAGTGATGTAAGTTTATCTCCTATTCCCTATTGTCATAGTGTTGAAACAAAACTTTATTTTGTCTTTAAAAAATAGGGAATTTAATCTAAATCTCAAGTGAATCATTTTTCTATCTGTTATGAAGATAGACTTAGTCATTAAAAGAGCTCCTTTGTAAATGATGTGAAAAAAATTTCAGACCAAAAATACTCTTAACCCTGAAGATAAGGATACATTTAATGTTCAAGTGGAAATATTTTATACCTGAATTTATTAGGCAATTTTCATCCAGAAGATATTGATTAATGTCTTTCAATGATGAGAAACTAGATAATATATAATTATATTTATCATAACAATCTGCATTTGTTATTCTCTGAAGTTAATTTTGTTCTGTCCAGTGAAATTTCAATTAAATGAATACTGCAAGTAGGTCAGTGCTATTAGATGTTGGGTCGATATTATTATGAGCCAGTTTACATTTGTAATGGCTCTCTTGCTGCTTTCCAGGAAAATTTAATGACCTATAAATTAAAACACAACTGAATTGTTTCTTGAAATATTTCTAAGAATTGTTTACAAGAGATAAACATCAAAGTAGGTTAACACCCAATGAATGAAATTGTGAACTGGTTTACACACACACACATGCACAATATTTTGTGTCTGTATGCTTACTTTTCACAACCATGTATCTCAAGAGAAATGAAGTCATTTGAGAGAAAAGATAATAATAAAACACTTAAGGATTATGCTTTCTCAAGTAAAGAATGCCATGAAAACATGAGAGAGAGCTGAATGCAACAAGAATGCATTGAAAAAGAAAAACTTCAATGGCTACCAATATTTAGATATGGAACCCATATTTCTTTTCTTTTTAAACAGAAATTAATTAATTTTCTCATAGTTCTGAAGGCTACAATTCTAATGAAGGTGTCAGTGTCAGACGTTTTTGAAGCTCCATTTTCTTGGTTCATAGATGACTGCCTTCTCACTGTGCCTGCACATGGTAATTCCTCACTCTGAGTGCTGGATTACGACTATTTCTAGTATTATTAAAAGCCATCCCCTAATCCTAAACAAAGATATAAAATCTCTAGATCTTGAATATAGATAAACTTTTATCAAATTGAATTCTGGAGAATATTAATTCTGTAAGACGTTTTAGGATTACATTTTAAAATGAAAATGTCTTTCATTGTCAAAGAAGTTTGGAAGATGCTGGGTTAGTAAGTGAAGAAAAATATGACTTTTCTGAGCTTTTATATGAGGCTCAGAAGTGGGGGACAGAGCAATTGTACAATTAATTTTAGCACAAAATTATGTTTCTCTGAGCTAGCTGCAAAATGACTTTTCTGAGTTCTACAATTTAGACTTCTTAGAAGATACACAAGTGATTTCTGTTAAGCGAATACTAGCGTGGCTAGAATTCACTCCATTGCTTTTCTTGGCTGGGTCTGTTTCAAGCTTCTATTCCTATCTATTTATCTATCTATCTATCCACCTATAGTTTTACTGGATAAGACTTATGAGGAAGCTAAACTGGACAGGTCCAGATTTTGCAGGAGTCTCAGTATTGCCCACATTAGTGTAATTTTTTTATGACAGTCAAGATTTGCGATGTGATTCCATTTCTGAAATGAACAGCAGAAAACTAAAGGAAGACATAAAGAACATAATCTGAAGTGATTGTCTTTACTATGCTTTTATCCATGAAGTAATTAATTAAACCTGGGTAATCTATCTAATAATACAGAAAATATATGATTAATACAGAAGTTCATAGTTGTTCTTGAAGGACAGGGAGTTGTATCCCAAACAGGCTTGAAGTATTATTTATTGAAATATATTTCATCATGCATCAGACTAATAACTCTGCATAAAAGACACTCTACTGATGATAATGTTTCTATCTTTCTATCTTTCTATCATTCTGCCATGTGCCAATTATTTTTTGTTTTGCCACTACTTAACTGTGTAGATGCCAGTACAGGCTTTGAGTTAGATTGAGGTAAGCGCTCTCCAGCACGGAATTTAACAAGGTATTCAAAAATCAAACCAACAGAAATGATACTTAATGAAATATCTTCAAAGTCAAAATCAATATAAAAATTCCAAAAATGAATAAAACATTATTTTGAATAAAGGCAGGATCATAATACTGATTTTTTCTTTTGCCTTAGGCTCTAGCATAGCTCAGCATGGGGCCGGTAGAAGCTTCTTTAATCAGAATTTCCCTGGGTTGCATTCTGTCAGTCCTACATTTGAGGACACTTAGTTTGCAGCAAGTCACTTTTTACATAATCAATATGAACAAGCACATTTGAACACTTACCAGTTTAATGCAGTCACATAAGGTGTTTTGTCAACAGCCATCATGTATTTAGAAGCTACATTAAACTGATAATTTTCTTTTTCACTAAACTAGTTGATGAATACACATGCCCTTTGTTGCAGATCAATGCAGACTATAAATGCTGTTTATTAGTGCTGTGATGGAAACCTGAAAGCCAGGAAAGTTAACACAAGGTCAGAGAAAGAAACAAGCCAGATGCTGAACACCTCCCATCCGTCTTTTCTTCTCTCAAGGTAAACATTATTTTTCAGAAACAAAAAACAAAGACCAGGATGCTAGCTTTTCTTCTCTCATAAACATGCTGGACCTATTTTGACAATTTTTCTGGGGTATAAAAAATGAAGGATTTGGTAAGTTTTGTCTAAACTGAGTTCTATGAATCATTATTCTACTGCCCTCTGTTGTTTAATACTGAATAATAATGTCCTTGAACAGGATGAAATATAAAGTAAAATCTTTTATATGTGTGTATATATATATATATATATACACACATATAAAATTCATGTCTGCGTTGATATCTATATTTATATCTTCCCTATTGATAACCTAGAGTATTGTCTGGAAGGCCAAGTATATAGGGTTTTTCATTGGAAATTCAAATTCCATTAGGAAATTTTTATATTAATATTCATGCCTCAATAAGATAATACAAAATATTAAGATTCCTTAAATTCAACCTACTATTTTCATAAAAGGCAATATATATTTAAAATCACTAGTACAATACAGAAATATATAAAGAAAACAACTCTCCCAAACTCTATATGCACAGATAAATACTATTGACATTCCATGCTATCCTTAAAGAATTACTGTACAGAATTTTAGTTATAATAGTCACTAAAAAATTCTAAAACAAATAATTAATTTTATTCAACCAAACTGGCATTTTCTTTTTTCTTGATTATTGATAATATTTTAAGTGCTCAATTAAGCAAGTCTCTATGACTATTCATGCAAAGAGCAATAATGGCTATTAGAAAAAAAAGTAATCAACATCCCTTAGGAACATATGACAAATATGCAGGATAACACAAACTGCAGAGCAAGAATACAACATGACAGTTTTAATAATAATTACAGTGGAAGAAAACCAGAGTAGCAAACATGTAGTTCACATTTGCTGCCAGATGGTTATGAAGTGTTTCTCTATTTTGGAGAGAGAAGAGACAAGAAGACATTATTGCCAATGTCATTGGGAGACTGTATAAAGTTGATGGTGGGTTGTACCAAAATGACAACAGCATGATTCTTACTGAGCACAGTGCAAAATAAATAAACAAAATAAAAATCTTGATTTGGCTTCCTGTAGACTATGAGCTTAATATTGCAATAACTATTTCACAGTGCATGTGGTACATAAGTAATGCAGAATGTTAAAAGAATGAAATGAAGCAGAAAAGAAGAAAAGAAAGGAGTCAAAGAAGGAAAAAAGGATACAGGAAAAGGGAAAACAAAATAATAAAAATGAGAAAAAAAGGAAGAAACTACAGGAGACTCATAAAGAATTCTGAGAAATACAGTATTTATATATTCAGATATTTGTTGGCATATTTAATAAGGAGAGCAGCTAATAAAAATGTTACACAGGCAAAAAAGGAAACTATACATTCATTCAGAAGCATATCCAGACACACAATGATTTTTTCGAGCAAGTGAATGATATCATGAATAAATAATTTGCCCTTCAGTTGTACATGCAGGTGCACAATGAAAAAACGTTGACATTATCTGATCATGAAGAATGGTATTTGTAATAACACATTATTTGTAGTGATAATCTTTCTGTAATGGTAACATGCAATGTAGCATTTCCAACACTCCCTAATGTGCTTAATCTGTCTGCTATTCATTCATCTATCTATTTATACAGCAAACATTCATTGTATAGCATATAGATGAGGGACATTGCTACAGATATAACAAGAAAATGAAGATTATTTATTTATATATATACTCGTTTTGCACCTTCTTCCACAAAGAGCTTAGGGTGAAGAAGTATTACTATATGATTTCTTCTCTTAAGAAGATTACAGTAGCATTAGAGGAAGATGTACATGCTTAATAAAAATATTTGTCTTAGTTCATTGAAAAGAAAGTTTGTTATTACCTGTTTATTTTTGGGAGAATCTTTTTATTTTGGCTTATTCCTTGTACTGAGTAACTACACTGAAGATAATGATCGCAGTGTAATAACTATTGTTTTTTTTTTATTTTATTTGTGTAATAACTATTGTTATCCTCTAATTATTTGGTTATGAAAATTTGTTTCATAAAATGAATGAAAAAATCCTCCCAATAAAATGAATAAATTCATGCCATAATTAGGAGGCATAAAATCATTCTATGGAAACTCAGAGGAGGGTGAGATGATTTTCAATTGGATAAATGGAGAAAGTCTTTATGAAAGACACAATGTAAAACTAGAGATGTCAAAGAAGTGCAGAATTATAATAGGCAAAGAATATGAGAAGAAAAAAGGCAGCACATATTCAGAATATTTCCATTTGAGGTGGTGTAGTTGGCAAGGAATACGATGATTTCAGTGCCAGCAAGACATACAAAGTGGCCACAGTCCAGTTAGATTCTGCAAGGTAGATGGTGAGAGAAATGTTTTTATAGTGCCATGTGCTACAAAATTAAGGTCAAATTATTGAAAGTTTAGAAAACCATAAGAAGTCTAGGCTTTTTTTTCTGTAAAAATAAAAAAAAAATTTGGGCCATAAAAGGAAGAATATCCAGATTTTATACTACAAAAAAAGAGTATAAATCTGGATGTAACAGATGAGAGTTAGAGATGCCATACAGGAGACTATTCCAATACTTCAAATTTCTCATAATTTAGACTTAATTCACAGTTTGGGGATGGAAAAAATTACAAAAGTGAAAGAACTAATCATTTTATTCACCTATTCTACAACAGAAAGTTACTATAAAGAGGTAGGAAAATACAAGCATGTTTTGGCTTTTGTAATCAAGAGATTTAAGAGGAATTTTAGATTTTAAAGGAACTACTAATTAAATGTCTTGAGTAGGGTGACAGTTTTGGACTATAGGAATGTCCAGAAGGATAAATCTCACACAAAACTACGAATGAGAGTAAAAAGATGTTAGGATCTCAGGTACTAATTTGACGGCCTCTGTCAGCAAGGAAGGAAGGAGTTCACCATGGGGATATTGGAGGATCAAAGCTAGATCCAGCACAGTGTTCCAGTGCAACTCATTGGGAGGCTACCAGGCCAGTCACACAGGTCCCAAAAGAAAATGACAGAATGAAATGGTAAGAGGCAGTCTTAGTCTCCCAGCCCACTGAGAAAAAACCCAAGAGACACTGAAATGGAAGACACTGGAAATCACATAGCTGAACTTTCTGAAATGATAGCAACTGAAGTAAAGAAACAACTCTGTGAAGCAATAGAGGAAATCAGATCAGAAATGATCTCTCAGCTAAAAAATGAAATGACAAGCATTACCAAAGAAATACCATGTGTATCTAAAGAAGATCAACATAAAAAAACAGAAGAACATAGGAAAATGATGGAAAATTTGAATGAACAAAATAAGACACAAATAGAATGCATGAAACAGATTCAAAGGGATATTCAGGAAATTAAAAATTCCATTGAAAAGTTGCCAAAATTTCTTGAATGAAGCTGAAGACAGAGTCTCAGACCTTGAAGACAGCATGGAAGCTAAAGATCACGAAAGAAAGCTTTCTTGAAAATAACAGGGAACCAGCAAACAACAACTCAACAGCTGCAAGATGGTGCCAAGAGAAACAATGTAAGATTAATAGGCATCAATGAAGAAGCAGGGTCAGTGTGAATGACCTGTGAAGACTATTTGCAGAAATAATAGCAGAAAATTTTCCAACCATGGAAAGAGAATCTGATATACAGGTAAATGAGGCATGCAGAATCCCAATTAACCATAACCAAAATAAATCTTCACACAGACATATAATAATTAGAGTGTCAAAAATACAGCACAGGAATAGAATACTAAAAGCTGTCAGAGAAAAGAAACAGATCACCTATGAAGGAAAGCCTATCAGAATCACAGCAGACTTCTCAACACAGACCTTCATGTCAAGAAGAGCTTGGAGTGAAGCATTTCAAATCCTGAAAGAAAACAACTTTCAACCCAGATGGATGTATCCTACAAAACTATCCTTAAAAATTGATGGAGAAATAAGATACTTCCATGACAAAGAAAAACTGAAGAAATTTATGGCCACCAAACCAACATTATGAAGAGTACTGAAAGATACTCTAGAAGGAGACAAAGATAACTACAATCTTATGAACAACAACAAAAAGAAATCATTAAGTAGGGCAAACAATGAAACAGAAAAACTAGAAAACCAACAACAGAAAGATATCATGACAGGGATGAGTCAGTACATATCAGTTATACCTATCAATGTAAATGCTCTCAGCTCATCAATAAAAAGAAACAGATTGGCAGAGTGGGTTAAGAAACAAAATCCAACAATATGCTGTGTACATGAAACACAAAAGGAAATTTCACTCAAAAGCAAATTAACAGACTAAAAATCAAAGGATGGAAAACAATACTCCATGCAACAGGCACCCAGAAAAAAAGCAGGGGTAGCTATTTTGTTTGCAGACAATGTGAAATTCAAACTGAGAATGATCAGAAGACATAAAGAAGGTCACTATATATTTGTAGGGGAAAACTTCAAGAGGAAGAGATTACAATCATAAATACATATTCACCAAATATGGGAGCACCCAACTATGTAAGACAAATCTTAATAGATAAGAAAAACCAAATAAACAATAATACAGTTATGACAGGGGACCTTAACATCCCACTGTCACAAAGAGACAGATCAACCAAACAAAAAATCAGCAACGAAATAACAGAACTGAATCAAACTTGTGAACAAATGGACCTAGTAGATGTGTATCGAGTGTTCCACCCATCAATAACAGAATACACATTCTTTTCAGCTGCACATGGATCATTTTCTAAAATAGAGCATGTCCTGGTGCACAGAGCATGCATAAGTAAATACAAAGGAACTGAAATAATTCCATGCATGTTATCTAATCATAGCGCAACAAAATTGCAAATTAATGCCAAAAACCCCACAAGAACCCAACAAACACATGGAAGTTAAATAATACTATTGTAAACAATCAATGCGTTATAGAAGAAATTAAAGAAGATATTAAACAGTATCAGCAATCAAATGAAAATGCCAATACAAACTACTAGAACCTGTGAGACACAATGAAAGCAGTCCTCAGAGGGAAATTTATAGCACTAAATTTCCACATTAAAAAACTGGAAAGAATATACAAAAACAACCTAATGATGCACCTGAAACTTCTAGAAAAAGAAGAGAAAGTCAACTCCAAATCCCAAAAAAAGGGAGGAAATTGCCAAGAACAGAGCAGAAATTAATGCAATTGAAACTAAGAAAATAATACAAAGAATTAATAAATTGAAGAGTTGGTTCCTTGAATAAATAAATAAAATTGATAAACCCTTAGCCAACCTTATCAAAAAGAGGAAAGAAAAAATTCAAATCCATGCAATAAGAAATGAAAAGGGTGAAATCACTACAGACGCTGTCGAAATACAGAAGATCATCAATACCTATTTTAAAAACCTTTACTCACATAGATTCAGTAACACAGAAGAAATGGACAGATTCCTAGAGACCTATGAATTACCAAAGCTGAATCAAGAAGATGAAAAACTGCTGAATAACCCAATTTCAGCTAGTGAAATTAAAAATGTAATTAGAATCTTACCAACGAAGAAAAGCCCAGGTCCTCATGGATTCACTGCTGAATTCTGCAAGAAATTTAGGGAAGACTTAGTGCCTCAAGCACTTCAATGAATTTGAAAGGGGTGCAAGTCTCCCTAACTCATTCCTGGAAGCAAGTATTACCCTAATACCAAAACCAGAGAAAGACCCAACCAAAAAAGAGAACTATAGGCCAATCTCCCTAATGAACATGGATGCAAAAACCCTTAATAAAATACTGGCAAATAGAATGCAGCAAGTTATTAGGAAGATTATACACCATAATCAAGTGGGATTCATCCCAGGAATGCAGCAATGGTTCAACATATGCAAATCAAAAAATGTGATACACCATAGCAACAGGGCCAAGGACAGGAATCACATGATCATCTCAATAGATGCAGAAAAACTTTTTACAAAATTCTACACTCATTCATGATAAAAACCCTTCAGAAAATCAGAATAGATAGTGTCTAACTCAACCTGATAAAAGCTATATGTCATAAACCAACACCCAACATCTTACTAAATTGACAAAAATTGAAAACTGTCAACCTAAAATCAGGAACAAGACAAGGATGTCCATTATCACCACTCCTATTCAATATAGTGCTGGAGATATTAGCCAGAGCAATTAGACAAGAGAAAGAAATAAAGGGAATAAGGATAGGAAAGGAAGAAGTAAAATCATCCCTATTTGCCTATGATATGATGATTTTCTACATAGAAGATGCCCAAAAATCCATTGAAAGACTTCTAGATGTAACAAATTCAGTAATGTTGTGGGATACAAGGTCATCACTCAAAAATCAATAGCATTCCTGTACACAAACAACAAACATGCTGAAAGAGAAATAAGAGAAACCACACCCTTCACTATAGCATCCGAAATATTGAAATACTTAGGAATCAGTCTAATAAAGGAAGTAAAAGATTTACACAGTGAAAATTACATTACTCTGAAAAAGGAAATCGAAGAGGATTTCAGAAAATGGAAAGATATTCCCTGTTTATGGATACAAAGAATAAGCATTGCAAAAATGGCCATTCTCCCAAAATTGTTATACAGAATTAATGCAATCCCAATCAAAATACCACTTGCATACTTTACAAAGCTAGAGAAATCATTCCTGAAATTCATCTGGATCCAGAAGAGGCCTTGAATAGCAAAGGCAATTCTGGGCAACAAAAGTGAGGCAGGAGACATCACAATCCCTGACTTGAAACTATACTACAAAGCTACTGTGATAAAATCTGCATGGTACTGGAATCAAAACAGACCTGAAGATCAATGGAATAGATTAGAAGATACAGCCACAACTACAAACACACTTAGCCACCTCATCTGTGACAAAGGGACCAAATGTGTACACTGGAAGAAACATAGCCTCTTTAACAAGTAGTGCTGGTAAAACTGGCTTTCCATATGCCAAAAATTAAAACTAGATCCATGTCTATCACCGTGCGCTAAACTAACATCAAAATGGATCAAAGATCTGAATATTAAAACAAAGACACTAAATTTGTTGGAAGACAAAGTAGGCAAAAATCTTGATGATATATAAGTAGGCTGAGAGTTTATGAACTAAAATCAAACTGCACGGGAAGCATTTCCCAGAATCAACAGTTGCGATCTCATCTTACTAAAAAGTTTTTGCATGTCAAAGGAAATCTTCAACAGAGTGAAAAGAAAACCCACGAATTGGGAAAATATCTTAGCCAATTGTCCCTCAGACAAAGAACTTCTATCTAAAACATATAGGGAATCAAAAAAAAATCAGGCCCCTAAAATTCAAGGACCTAATCCAAAAATGGGCATCTGAGATGAATACACACTTCTCAGAGGAAGAAATACAAATGGCAAATAAATATATGAAAAAATGTTCAACACCAATGGTCATTCGGGAAATGCAAATTAAAACAACACTGAGATTCCATCTCACTTCAGAAAGAATGGCCAGGATATAAAAATCAACCAATAAGTAATTCTGGAGGGTTTGCGGGGAAAATGGAAGTCTCCTCCACTGTTGCTGGGAATGCAGACTGGTGCAACCACTTTGGAAATCAATGTGGAGATTTCTCAAGAAGGTAGGATTAGAGATCTCATTTGACCCAGCTATGCCGCTTCTGGGCATTTTCCCAGAAGAATTGCAAACATCATACCACAGTGATATTTGTGCACCCATCTTTATAGCAACCCAATTTGTAATAGCCAAATCTTGGAAACAACCCAAGGGCCCATCAATCAAGGAATGGATAAAAAAAGATGAGGTATTTTTATATAATGTAGTACTACTCAGCTATCAAGAAAGATTGCATTGAGACTATTATAAGTAAATGGACACAATTTGAGACCATATTTATAAGTGAAATAAATCAAACTCACAAATGCAAATACCATATTGAGTCCCTAGTGTAAGAAACTGAAACAGTATATATGATCCAATATCTACAATAAATACTGTGTAAGGGTAAGAAACTGATCAAAGAGGAAAGGGGAAAGGAAGAAAGGAGGAAGGGAAAAAGAAAAAGACATAAATCTGTACATATGTGTATATAAGATAGCTAAAATGACTATACTACTAAATGTATTAGTTATTGAAAAGGAACAATTAATACTCATGATCAGATCAATTTTACATGTCTATATTTGTTAATATAAACAACTGTCAATATTACAACCATTGTCAAATTCTGATCTAATCATATGAGTATTAATTGTTCTTTTTCAATAAGTAATACATTTAGTAGTATAGTCATTTTAGCTATCTTACATACACATATGTACAGATTTATGTGTTTTTCATTTTCCCTTCCTCCTTTCTTATCATCTTATTTTATAAATCTATAATGTTACTGCTTTGGATTTGTGTTGTCATTTGTTTGTCTCTTTTGCTTTTTGTCTTTCTTTTCTGTTCTTTTTTCTCTTATATAAAAAAAAACTTCCAAACTTTTGTTTAGCTATTTTGCTTTTCCACTATCAGTGAATAAAAAAGTGTCAGCTGGTTTACAGCTTCACAAGTACCTGATATTGGCTACTTTAGCCATTCTAATATTTGTGAAATAGTAACACTTTGTGGTCTTAATTTTCCTTTCCCTTGTGTCTAACTATGTTGACTATCTTTTGATTTTCTTATTTTCTATTGATATATACTCTTCGTGAGGTATCTATGAAGTTATAGAGTATATATTTTATACAAAAACTAACTTCTGCATTTATAGTTATTTCTATCTTTCTTTACCTCAATTTTTTCTTTGTTTTAAATTTGTTCATTTTTATTGCATATTTTTAAATAGTCCAGCTTCCATATTGGAATCTGGAATATTCTAATCAATGAAACATGTATTTGTAAAAGCATACAAAAATGCTATAAACTCAAGAAGAATGTTTGGCTTTTCTTTTTAGAACAGATTGAAATCCTGATTATATTCAGGATACCTGGAAGCCTTAGGACAAGAAGTGCCTTGTAAATAAATACTGTTATTCCCCCAGGCTCTGAAGAGCTGTTCTGGAACATCAACCTGAGCTTAATTAAGGAGTTTCAGCATTGTCGAAACTCTCTAGCAGTTTTCTCCTGGTTACTTAAGAAACTGTCACTGCTGGAAACAAATGTGGCACTCAAGCTATAATTACTTCCAATAAATTTGTAATAATATGGCAGGCCTTATGATTTTCATATTATATTCCCTTTCACATCACTGGATGGTCCACAGCAATTAAAGTTTTCCAAAAAGTTGGAAAACTTAAATATCCAAGATATGTCTCTGTTTTAATATCCTCAAAATGATATTATGTACCACAAAAATGTAAAAATTAGATATTTCAATTTATCAAGATTTGCTTTTACTTTTTACAGAGCTAATCAGATAATGACTATGAAAATTATGTAAAACTAAATGGAAGGACTTAGAAAAACATACGGGGTGGGGAAGAAATGATTAGGAAAAAAGGAAACAAAGCTTTTGTAAATAAAGAGAGGAAGAGGAGCTGAAGGGAGGGAAGGGGAATGGGAAAAAAGAAGCAAGGTGTATCATGTACAGGCACAAGTTCCCTATGGTGAATATTATCACTACGCATTTCCAAAAATTTTTAAAAAGAAAGAAAAAAATAGTACAGGTCAGAGAACTCAGTGGGAATTATAAAACAGTTCTTATTTAAATTTTGATGATTTTCCCATTCTTTCACAGGTAATTTAAGCAATAAGTTTTAATCACAACTTCATCAAACCTTTATGTGAAGGAAGACATTCAAGAACTAAAGTACAGTAGATAGTTGAAACTTGAGGGAGTCTGGTTAATGACTACCCAACACAGTAAGATGGAATAACCTCTGGGGTTACACAACACAGAGGGATGGCAATCCTTCAAAATATCCAATGACATAACTTTATGAAGATCTAGAAAAAAAGAGCTTTAGGACTTCAAATATAAAATAATGGCAATGGGAGAAACATATTTATCACTTTATTTAGTCAGCACATATTCATGTATTGAAGTATCACAATGAACTCCACTAATATGTACTACTAATACATGCTAATAAAAAATAAAATAAAACATAATGATAAGATTTGGTCCTTATAAAAGAAAACAATGCTAATACTTTTATTCTTATTTCTATTATGGATAAATATTTGTTTGAATTTAAGTTATCTTTATGTACAGACATATTTCTGACAGCTTGAAATCAACATTTAATTCAGCATTTATCAAGAAACACATAGTAAAAACTTCTTTCTGGTAATTATTTACATGGAATAAAAGTTTAATTTCTCTTTCACATGCCTTTTTGTTAATTAATATTTAAATGAAAATGCCATTTTACAACAATATCTTGCCTATGGTCCAAATTCTAATTCTCATTACCCTGTTACTATTTCCTGGAGATAATTAGAAGAATGAGATATCACATAGTCTTTCTTAAAATTCACAATGCACTTTACATTAATGACTACAATGTTTTTCCATGCACTAGAAAGTTTATATAGCAATTATTCACTTTCATCCATTTTCTTATGATGCTTTATCATTGAAAAGAGGAAAGAAAAAAGAAAATTTTGATGATTTTCCAACTCTTTGGCAGGTAATTTAAGCAATGTTTTAATCACAACTTCATCAAACCTTTATGTGAAGGGAGACATTAAAGAACCAAAGTTATAGCAGATATTTAAAACCTGAGGAAGAAAGCAAGGATTTGCATGTCAAAAAGGGGGCTGGAGAAAGAAGTTTTGTTGGACTCTGAGCTGTTGTGAAGGAAATCAAATAAAGTGAATGATCTGCAGGGATAACCTTGACACTCACAAGATGTCAAAAAGCAGTGAGCAAGCTTTATCACTTGGGATTTAAAGACAGACTGGTTCGACTCCAATCCATTAGGAGATCTAATGCAGGGACTGCGTCCTACCTCTCCTTGCCTCAAGATCAAGTATATTTATATACTGGCACATGTGTGCAGGCATGTGTGTGTGTGTGTGTGTGTGTGTGTGTGTGTGTGTATCTCTGTAGCCACAATCATTACGTGAATAATGAAAAATGTCAAATAATCTTGGAATATACATAGTTTCAATATTTTCTCAGAAGTAGAACTAATTTCAGCATAATCTTTTGAGATACGTATTCATTAAATTGTATCTTTGATTAAAAAATCAGTTGTTTTTCAGGTATGTTTCCTGAGCCAGTTGTAGAAGTATCATTTGGGAATTTGGAATTATATATTCTCAAGCCCCACCCAGAACTACCAAATTAGAAACTTTCCACTGGGGATTCCAGCCATCTGCATTTTGACAAACCCTTCCGGGAATTTCAGTGCAAACACGATTTGGGAAACACTGGTCTCTGTAAAACTACACAGAATGGTATGAGCTATAGGTAGTTTTTCATTAATGTATTCATCAGGTTTTTTGTTTTGTTTTGTTTTTTGTTTTTCAGGGTTTTTGTTGTTGTTGTTTTGAGCATCTATTAGGATTCAAGCATTAGAAATATTTTTTAACCATATAACATTAACGCTGGCCTTGTGAAGTATACAAGCTAGAAATAGTAGACAAAAAAGTAAGAAAAGGAACAAAATAGAATTGTGATACAAAGGTGACTAAAGATTTAAACAAGGTGCTGGGATAGGAATAACAGGGAGACAATTGTTTTCAATGACAAAATCATGAAGGCCTTTCTAGGAATGTGATCTAATGATTCTTTGAAAAATACAGTCTGAAGATCAACCTCAGCATTACTGAGAAACTTTTTGGAATTGAAGAATTCCAGTGTTCACTTCACACTTACTGAGTCTGTGTCTGCCTTTGAGCAAGGTCTTCAATGGTTGGCAACATATTTGTAAACACAATAAAAAGCAATAAAGAACAATAAAAAGCCAACTAAGTGGTGGGGTGCCTTGCTTCAGTCAATTAAGTCTTTGTATACAAAGGCCTTGTAACAAAAAACAATAAAAAAATCTTAGTATGGATTTTAGAGTCTATGAAATTCAAACATTTATTCTTTGAGCAGCCAGATTTAATACTATCAGAAGCAAGTAACAAAATCTGCTCTACTATTTGCTGCTATTGCTAGCATAAAATCATGGCCCATCACTGTTCACATTTTTCCAGTAAATCCAATATCTACTATAAGAAATTTCTCTAAAAACACTTAGTTTCCTGGCCCTTATTTTTCTATGTAAAAATGATGAGGTGTCACATTGTGGTTAGTTTCATGATTCAGGTTTTATGCAGCCATTCAAAATTAGACTGATCTGTGGTAAGAAAAAGATGATCCAACTAAATAATTTTAATAAGTCAAGAAGCAGAGTAACTCCAAAATGTTATTTGAATGATGGTGTTTTCTAAACATCACATTTTTAATTCTGTTAAAATATGCTATATCTGGATGTCCAATATTATTTACAAAAAACAAATTTTGCTTTAAGTTACTCCCGTAGGTAAAAAAAAAATGTCCACTTACAAAAAAATTTAAACATTTTAAAAATTCTTTTTATATACTGTCAGTTACCTGATGCTGAGGTCTATGAATTATGAAGGCCACTCTGAAAAAGAAAAATTATTCACATGCATCAAGGCAAATTCAATAATTCTATTCCCAAGATGAACTTCTCTGAGGTTCACATACAAATCTTCCAATATTTAAACATTTAAAAACCCCTTTGTGGAAATATCTATGTGTGCAATATAAAGCTTTCTTCCTGGCCATGCATTATTTTAAATATTTCATTTGGTAAAAAGGACTGGGGATGTAGCTCACCAGCAGAGTGCTACATCTAATGTGGCAAGGGCCTGTCTTCAATACCCAGTACTAGAAAACAAAACATTTCAGTTGGTGACCACCACTCTTAATACCTACTTGTACAAACTTTGGTTCTAAAACTAAATCAAATATCATCACACTGGGCCTATGTTATGGTTGATACATTATGTCAACTTGAGAAATATAGAAGTTTAACTAAGAGACTCAGCAGGGAGCCAGAATCCTTATTTTGTAAATATCCTTATCCTGCACAAGAGGAAGGCTCAGAGATTTTGTGAGCGCTACACCCGCCCTGGAGGCGGGGAGGCCTATGTACAATATAAGGGAGGAAAAAGAAGCTTGCTTTTCCCCCACTTTTGCTCTGGTTGCTTTTGCTGGTTGCTGCCTTGAAGTGTTGCCTCAGTGCCATGCCACCCTGCCTTGGAGCCAACTGATTATGAACTAAAACTTCCACAAACTGAGAGCTAAATAAATCTTTCCTCCCTTCATTTTGGGTGTCGGATATTTTGTCCCAGCAATGAGAGAAAAGTAACCAAGACAGTAAATGTCTATTTCTCATTTCTAAATCACACATCAAGAAAACTACATTATCAATTACTGTCATTATTTCATGAAGGTTTAAATGAAAATGGCATAATTCTTGTGAGTGATCATGGTAATCGTTTCAGTGCTCCTCTACTTCCGTGAATTCTCCTCTGCTAAGGGAGGCCTGATATCTGATTGCACTGCCAAGGTCACCCATCTGTATCTAAGATCTGAACAAATTTCCATGAAATAATCATTTCTAACACAAAATATTGGAAATATTACATGTAGTGATAGAAACAAGAAAAAAATTTAAAATGTAATAACAAAAACTAAAAAAAGACATAATCTTTTTTTTAGTATTTACTGTGTGCCAGCTACTAGGCAATGTACTTCTCAATACAATTTCATATAAACCTTACAAAATCCCTATGCCCAAATTTCTACTTCTGTGCTCATATTAAAAATGAGAGAAATGATATTCAGAGTACTTAAATAGCTGACAAAATGTGATACTGTTCTTTAGTATCGGCCCTAGGATACAAATCCAGGACTGTCTAGTGTAAGAGTAAATTATTTCAACTCTGCAGGTAGTAAATAACATCTAAATTCCATGAAAGTAACAGTTCGCAATGTACAGATAGAAATTTGGGTTGATTTAAATATATATATATCATATATTAAAATTAATTGATTACAGTTAAAGTAATGTCAGTACTTACGTTCTATGTTGCTACAAAGTTAGTGGAAAATTATATTCATGATCTGAAATGCAAATTACACCTTGCAGAGGGATGTACAGCTGAATGCAAATGAGCTTCACTTTTCAAAATGCCGACTGAAGAACTCAGTGTCAGCAAAACTGAGAAACTCATCATTGATTAGAAGAGATCTTCACATTTGTTTGGTTAAAAATAAACTATGAACAAGAGATGAAGTCAGTGTTATGAGGTAAGCTATTTTCTACCTCTAAAGTGAGAAGTTAAATTTATTTAAAAAGTTTGCTTTGCTTATAAACACAATTCCTCCCATTTTTTGTTTTCTTGATTACAATGATTGATGACTAAGATCCATAGTTGGGAACAATATTTTATTAGCAATAGTTAAAATCTACTACTGTTTAGTAATTTAATTCTGATTTGGCAAATTACCACAGGGCTGTGTCTACATCTCACAACTGAAGAATATTGAAATTACAAAAGAGAAATTGAAATTTTGTTAATTGTGCCAGTACAATAACACTCATAAAGCATAGATATACATAACTATAAATGTATACATATATATGTATATATAACTATTCAGGAATATTTCTGCCACACAAGTTGCTACATTAGAAATAACTCCTGATGAATATTTAAGAGACTTACATGCTAAACCCAGTTCTAGACTTATCTGATTTTCTGCTTATTTCTTACCCATAAATTTTGATATTATAATATCAATTATATCTTTACTTTTAAAATACTTCGATTTCTGAATTCATCAGCTAGATTTTTAACTTCCTTATAATCATAGACTTGTGTATTAGCTGCTGAATCACTAGAGTAATTTTAAAAGATAACTTTACATGTTTTAGGAATTTCATGCTTCAAGTATTCAGAGTTGCCTGTTTTCTAATCACCTATTGTAGCACAGACTGACTACTAGGTGCTTTTATAACTGACTCCTCATCTTCACAGCTTTATCAGATCCCAGTGGTTGTTTTATTAGACAGAGCAATTAATACTTGCTAAAAATTGAGATATACTTACACTTAAAAATTACTGTTTACCTGAGGTTCAGAGTTAACTTTCTGAAATATGAATATTTAATAAAATTTCATATTATGCCAATATCTCAGATTTTTTGTCTTTTGCTGACTTCATTGTTTGTTAACTTACATTTTTTCATAAAATTTTCACAATAAATCTGTGAGAAGACAGCATTTTCAAAATATAATTCTTGATGCAGACAACAATAAATCTTTTTTCAGGAACAATTAAATGTTGTCCATAAGATGTTTATTCTCATGTTATTACTATGAGATCTGACATGTAGTCACTAGGCTTTAAAGAAAAGTCTAGCACTGTGCCTGGCATATGATGCAGTTAATAAATCTTTGCTAATAATGTTATTGCTAATGCTACTGTTCTTATTATTCTTATTCTTGTTATTGGTATTGTTATTAGAATTACCTAGACTATTTAAGAACTCTTTTCTCACACAGATCTACAATTTCTTCAGAAAAATAGAGAAACTGATGAAATTTTGACATAGCTATAAGTAACTCAAAATTACTACAAAAGTAGGAAGCAAACACATAACATTGTATCAGAGAAGAAAAAGGTTATATTTGGAGGGTTACCAAAAAGCCTTTGACTCATTTTTCTGGACTATTAGTCCTTTTGGGATAGAGTAGGAAACAAAAATCTATTTAACTTATTTATACACAACTCACTGATGACAACAGTGTTACATTTCAGTAACCCTTGCCATCTGTTCTCTGGGAATAATAAGGTATGCAGGAAATAGTGAATCTTAAACTTACCTATTTCTGTCTAGCCGTGTGATTTAAATAGTTCCTGTGAACACTGGCTCCTCATTTTTTGAATGGGGTTAATATTAAACCTGTATGTTTGAGTGGTGATGACTGTTAAATTAAATGTATGTGCAAAGTACCTAGCACCCTCCTCAATACACTTCAGATATTGGTAGTATCAATTTTGTTTTCCTGTTTCAGTTCAAAATACATCAGGATGCTTTAGCAAATAATTTGAAAGGTGATCTCACTGGTTTCAATGAAGCAGCTGACTCACCTGTTTAATCTGTCAGAATAATTTGAATCTATAGATTTAGTTTAAATTACCTATATCCTAATAGCTGGTCTCAGGTCAGACTAATTAAATTTTCTGACAGTCGTCCTACTGAACTATTTTAGATTAATGACCTCATGGTGTTATCCACACATTAAGATCCTCCTTCGGGAGAACCTAACTCTTATATGAAACTTCCATGTCACTGTGCTTTAAGTAAAATTGATCTTTGCAAATTCTTCCAAATAAAAATGTAGCATAAAAAAGCATTATTACGGTGACTGTACTCTTTATTTCTAGTTTCTATCAAACTATAAATTTTATTGTATTTCTGGATAACAAATGTTCACAAAACTCAAGGCCACCAGCAGATCATTAATACCTCATGAAAACTGGATTCTAAACTATTTTCTTACTTTCAAACCCTTGTTCATCTGTCTTGAGATACAAATACTAAAAATAGTAAGGCCATACTCCTAATGAAAGCATTTAAGTGACTATTCTCTGCAGGGAAGCTATAGGAGTTTTTGAATAAAAGGAAACAAACAATCAAACAAAAATTGAGTCCAGAAGTTAATTTATGCAGTTTCCTTTCGATTTTTTCAGTGAAGAAAAAGTGAACACTTCAAATCACCATTTTTCTACTAAGAATCATTACTGTCTAACAGCAGAATTGCCCAGGGGAACATTTTAAGAGATGACCTGGAATAGAATAGTGGTCAATCACATTCATATTCAATTTGCCTCTATCTGAGAAATCTCAAAACAACTAGGACCACTTGAAAAATCAGAGGTTACTCTTTCCGAATTCTACAGTGCTAGATTGACAACAGCAGCTTCTAAACCATAGTAAATGCTGGTCTTGTAGGAATGAATTCTGGTGCTGCAGTATTTTGTCCACTTTTAAAACAGAGGAACATAGAAATCTATCCTTTGTGTGAATTTTTTGACTTCTAAATTCTAATGACTAATTCACATATTTGAAATACATTATTTTGTGTCACATGGAACTTGCAGGCCAACTTTAATGAAATTTGGAATTAAAATTTCTCTTTTAGCTCTTCAGTATAAGCCAAATTTTATTTATTCAGAGATTCTAATTTGAGCATGAAATATAAAAAAAATGGTCCTGGAGTTAGTGAGAAGCTCCATCACATTACAGGTAGCATACACAGTATTTGTATAACTGGTTGCAGTTTTTCCATTCTCTATTGATTTTGGCTTAATCAAAACACTGCAGGGATTCCACTGTGGGCCAGAGCTCAAATATTTCTTCCTATTAGATGAAAAGTATACTCTTTGCTAATGCTATGACAAAGACAAAAAGCTATCTTTTCCCTTAAAAATCTTTCCTTTTGTTTTTCTTTGTTAAGTGATGGTAATAGGATAATATTCATGCTTCTCATGGGGTTCTTGGTATATTTTTCCACCTCTCCTTTACATCTGACTAAAGACTCACAACCACAAAAATGAATCCTCAGGGATATGACTGAATCTCTACAATAGTTCTAAATTATTAAATTTACATTTTTTTCTTCCACCTTGGGAACAAATTAGGAGCTGTGTTCTTTAAAACTGTTAACTAGGGACGATGAACAGTAGTTAGCCAATACTTTTTAGAGAAGAATACTTGTCTTCAGTGTAAATATTTTACAGAAATTGAGATCATGAAAAGACTATTCTGAAAGCAAAGCCACCTCTCTTGCTCTCCAACCTTCTCCTCTCTTTCCAGTTCTCTTACTTTCTTCTCTTCACTTTTCCCTTGTTGCAACAGAATATAAAGCAGCATCCTAGAATTCAACAAAGTCTAGTCTGACTGCTTAGAATATAAGGTGATTATACTTGAATCTATGACTAAACTCAGAATGCAGGAATGTGTCATGTGTGTGTATTTAGTGTATGAAAACTGATATTATATTTATGAAGCATTTCTGATGAGGTGTCAAGTTACTCTTCTTATTGCTTCTTTCTCTTCCTAAGTCTCCTTTAAAATCTACTTTTCCTGCTATTCTTGTGTAGAATTAGAAATGTTCTTCCACTTAAATTCTAGCTCTTACATTTTTCTAATGCATACTGTCCCATCAACTATCCCTATCTCTGTTTCTTCTACTCTTTACATGATCATTTAAAGAAAAATGACTTTAATGTGACAGATATTCCTTAAGGGATAATCATCTTTTCTCTGTTTCTACCTCTGTATCCCCACCCAAATGGTCTATGTATACAAGATGCTCATTTCTTTGAATCTCTTCTCCCTCATACATTACTGTTTTCTTCAAAAAACTTCTCTCCCTCATATCTGAGAGAATTTACCAAATCTATTCTTTCTCTCCCCTCTGTCCCCTCAGATAAATAAAAACGTAATTATTTTGGACAGCAGCATAATTAAATATCTGCACATACTACTTCAAATATTATCATATTACGAAGCCAGAAGGATGACAATAAACACAGACCTACTATGTAAGCCTGAAATCTTATTTAAAACTCCATTATAAAAAAACATGCTTGTATTAATCTTCAACTCCTATTAATCTTCTCCATTCTAATGGAAGTCTTCAATTTGATAGTATTTATTTTCATTGCTTACCATGTGTCAACACACTTCAGTAACATGTTTAAATAAACAAACAATTCTTTTATATATGCTGCCAACTACAAAGGGTGGTTTATGCAGAAAAGACATCGAAAAGTATTCATTTGAATTTATACTTTTAGAAAAATAAATACAGTAATATTTGTTTCACATTTTGTGTAATTGTATGAAGTGTTTTTATCAAGTTATAACTTTAGTTCATTCCACGTGAAGGAATGGCACTCACTAAAATAGAAATGAATTGAACTGGAAAAGTACACATTGAATTGTGAAGTTTTTTTGCTTAGAAAAAATGAGTTAGGATTTGGGTAAAATTTCAGAAAAGTAGATAACAGAGTATACTCATACCTTTTCTTGATTGAGCAATGCTAACACAGCAAGACTTTATTTTGGAGAATGGAAAATTTTCAAGGAAAACAATATAAAATATGTGAAGTATTGCAGAAGTGCACATACTTTCAAATCTCTCATTTAAAACAGAAGAAATTTTCAGAGTATTCAAATGGCATGCCATTGTTTAGAACACAAGAATATGAAAAACAAAAAGATGGTGCAAGTTTTATCAGTGCAAGACTCAATAAATGCTCAGATACATATGTTAACTCTAAATTTCTGTGAAATATTCCATTTACCACCCCACAGAGAGATGGGAATAATTAGGAATTTAGTCACATATATCCTAGTGCAATGGTTCATACATTGTGTCAACTTGAGAAATTTACAAGTTTAACTAAGCAACTCAGCAGAGGACCAGGATTCTCACTTTGTAAACATCTTCATCCTGTGCAAGAGGAGGGCACAGAAATGGTGTGAATGCTACACCAGCCCTAGGGTAGGAAGCCTGCTTACAATATAAAGGAACAAAAGAGGCTTGAACTCCCCCTCCCTTTTTTTGATCTCGTTGCTTTTTCTGTCTTCTGCCACCATCGACTCTTGCCCCTCCTCCATGCCACCTTGTCTAGGAGCCAGCTGATTAAGAACTGAAACCTGTGAGCTAAATAAACCTTTGCTCCTTTAATTTTAGGTGTTGGACATTTTATCTCAGCAACAAGAGAAGATAAACCAAAACAGAATTTGGTACCAAGAGTGGGGTCATTACTGTGACTATACCTGAGCCTTTGAGAATGGCTTGTGGGAAAAGTTTGGAAAGGTTCAGAGATGTTTCTTTAAAGAGTAGAGCTGGAAGGCCCTAGGCTATTCTGATGAGAGATTCTGGTCAGAGTTCAGAAGACCAGAAGGCTGTTTAAAAAGACTGGGCTCAGCAGGTTTCTGCTGGAAAAGATTGTATTGGTTGTTGGACTCCAGATATTATGTGTTATGGCTTGGCAAAAAGTTTGTATGCATTTTCCATGTCTAGAGATTTTATCTGAGGCTGAGATTAAGGTTGGCAGACTAATGCCTTTGGCAGTAGAAATTGCAAGACAGTCAAATGTTGAGAGTGTGGCACTGCTATTATTGGGGACTTTTATCTTTAGACTTAATGTTGAGAATCAAGAGCAGAGAGTCCAGTAGAATGATATGAAATGTGTGAGTTCGGCCAGAAAGGAAGCTCCAGTAAAGATGTGGGCTATAAAGATACAGCTGAAGAGATCTTAACTGCGGAGAAGAATAGGAGAATAGAAAAGATGGCTTGAGGGCATCACAAGAAGCAACAAGTCATCACACTTCGCATACTGAAAACTGCAAAAATGAAGGACTTTGCTTTGAGCAGAAAGTCATAGAACATCATGTTCCAGAATGGAAGAAACAGAAAATTCCTTCCTCAGAACTGGACTCAGTGCCCAGCAATTCAGACAACTGACCCCTATACCCAAGTGAGAGAGAAACCTGGCTACTGTTAAAGCTGGCAGCAGACCTTGGCATCATCCAGGTGGCATTGGTTTTAAGTACATGCAGGATGCAAGAATTATGGAGTTAAGAAGGCCTCCACCTCAATTTCAGAAGGCCTGGGAGGTTAGGCAGTGTGTCTCTGAGACGGCAATTTGTAAAGGTGTGAGTGTGAATCCAAAGGTGCAGAGGAGACCCCAGAAATTCAGCTAAAAGCATGGATCATATAAGAAAATCTTCAAAGAGGGAGCTAAATGAGCCTAAAATCTGTGGGAGCCATAACCACCATAAGTGCCATGCAGGTGGAATCATGCAAGTCCTTTGGAGCTCACAATGTGCCACAGATTGCCTCAAATTTTGCTCATGGAACTACAAGACTTAACGTTTGCCCTGCTGGATTTTGGACTGGGTTTGATCTCAATCCGTTGTAGTCCCGTTTGTAACTTTTGCAATGAAAATGTTTATCTTATGCCATTAAATGTTGGAAGTGTTTAACTTTTAATTCATGCAGGGGCTCATATCTAAATGTTTGCCTTACATCTCAGAGAAGATTTGGGATTTGGATTTTTCAACAATGCTGAAACTGTTGGACTGTGGCAACTCCTAAGAGATGAACTAAATGCCTTTTGCATTAGGAGATGTGCATGGTCTTCGGGGGGACAGGGGAATGCTATGTTGATAGACTTAATACTTAAAGATTTTTAAAACTGTGTTACAATGTTCAAATTGTAAAATTGTAAGAATAAGCATGTCTTTGGAGACCTGCTTAAAGAAATGTTTCCGGTTACCATGTTGACGAGGGGTGGATTTTCATGCTTGATATATAGTGTCAACTTTCAAAGTTTAGAAGTTTAAGTGACTCAGCAAGGGCACAGGTTCCTCACTTTGTAAACATTCACGTGCTGTACATGGAGATGATGTGAGTGCTACACTGCCCCAAGGTGGGTAGCCACTTACAATATAAGGGAGAAAAAGGCTTTGTCTTCTCCCATTTTTTTTTCTCTTGTTGATTTTGCTGTCTTTTGCTGCCATCAACTTTTGCCCTAGTGCCATGCTGCCTTGTCTAGGACCCACATGATTGTGGACTATAACCTCCACAATCTGTGAGCTAAATGAACCATTCCTCCTTTTACTTTAGGTGCAAGGATTTTTTCCTCAGCAATGAGAGAAAAAGAACCAAGACACCTAGTTAGAACCAGGTTGGAAGAATCAAAAGACTTGGTAACATATGATCTATTCAAATAAGCATAATTAGAAAAAAAATAAAAATTTTTAAAAATGTACAGTGAGTTGCTCAAATAATACCAAATCATTTTTTTTAACTTGGACTGGGCCAAACAGATTGTTTTTTTTTTTTTTTTTTTTTTTTTTTTTTTTGCGGCACCAGGGATTGAACTCACAGCCTCGCGCCTGCCAGACAGGCACTTAAGCTGCTGAGCCAAACTCCCGGCCCTGGTTTTTTGAAGCAGGGTCGCACTATGTAGCTCAGGCCGGCCTTGCGCTTGCGTTGTAACCCAGGCCGGCCTCGAACTCACAACGCTCCGCCTACCTCAGCCTCCCGAGTGCTGGGATTAAAGGCGTGCGCCACCACGCCCGGCTCCAAACAGATTGTTAAATCAATTGGTTGTTTTATAGTTGCATCATTTAATTGCCATCATCTCAGAATATATTTGAGTAAAGGAAAATTATCTGCATGAGAATCATATTGATGTCATCAGAAATAAGACTACTTTAACTCGTGTACAATGTTATTTTGCTAAATATTTTTCTCATTATACAGTCTAGCATTTTCCAAACAAAATTCTATCACATGAAGAAATTGTTGTTTGATACTGTTAACAGAACTATCTCTAGTGTTTTATTGTTGCATTACATGTTTTCCTGTGATTTAATATGAAAGCTATTTATGAATGTTTAAAATATTTGCTAGTTCATTTTATGCTTTCTTGAGGAAACTGTTTCATTGTCTTCAAATACCTTTAGCAATACTCAACACAAATGTGTTCTGTTTATCGATGTGATAGATTTTAAACCTATGTTACATTCTTGAAAGTTATCATTCAGAATTATTTTATAGCCTTAGATATCCTTTAAAAATAACTCAGTAAAATTATATCTACTTTCACAACTCAGATTATTCTATAGGCTTAGGCCTCAATAATCCCTTGCTCATTTCCAAATGTGTTTCATTCATCTTTTATGATATTTCTTTTCATATCTAGAAGATCATTTCCTGGGAATCTGAGACTGCTATAATATTTGAGAAGCAGAGGAGAGAAAATGAAGGAAAAATGATAGTCAATGAGTAGAATGCTAAAGTCAGAAAAAGATGATACCACTGAAAATCATGTTTATATAAAAGCATGGAAAAAATCTTTTACATTACTTCCAAGGTAATAATTATATTTTATGTAGCATATTCTGATAATGTTTAATTTTTATTCAATGTATTTTTGTATAAAATGAATAAATAAAATAAGTCTATAAACCTTTGACAGAGTAATAAAATTTAAACTGTTTTTTCAATTGGTGCCTTTAGTAGAAAACTTTAAATTTTGAGTGCCCCACTTTATGAAATCTCAATAGGAAAAAATACTGTGAATTTGCTTACCCTTAATATATACATGTAATTACCTTAGTTGTTTTAACATGTCCCCCTTAAAACTCATGCAAAGAACCCACAAAACAGCTGATTTCTTAAATATTGACAATTGCTTAGAAGTTTGTTCTATAAAAAGAAAAATGGAAGTTAAAGAAAAAAATAAAAACTTCCATTTGAGGTCATAACTTCCACTGAAAACTGTCAAACCACTTATTAATTGTTTAAGCCCCATTACACCTCAATTAGTTTAAATACACCTCATTTCTGGTTTAAATAGCTATAGTTTTTTAACCTTTCAGAATAGAGTTGCATGTTATACAGTAACTGCAAATGTAAAGATTTCCTCAAAATATGCAAATATTTTATGTAATTTACAAATATATAGATATAGTACAATCTTTTTTATCAAGAGCACAATTAAATAGAAAACTCATTAAATATTTTAAAAGAACTACCTTTAATGGAAAGATAAATAGGAACAGAGTAGTACACGGACAAAAGAAAACAAAGGAATTTTGCAAAGGTCCTTATTACACTACTTTAAGGAATTAAACTAGATATTTTTGGATGTCAACCAGTAAGAGGTTTATAGTCTATAATAAATTGTTAGCTAAAATAGTTTTATAGTGAACAAAAGGAAATAAAAGCATTAAAATCAACTCATTTGAAATCAGAGAAAGACTAGCATGCTGGATAAAAAGATAGCTCTATTTTTGTCTTACTAAGAGTAGTATATAGTTCTGATTCAGAAATATCCAAGAGTAAAAGAAAGATGATGCTGGATTAGACACAGTTATTCATGCATCAAGCTAGATTCACAAGAAATAAAGAAATCAGGTGAGATATTAAAGTACTTGGGGTTAGCCTAGTAACAAAAATTTCAATGAAACAGAAAAAGTTTAGTATTTTATCAGAAAAATGTAAAAAATCTAAAGTAATTTTAAAAAATCAAACAGATATGCTTGACCTGAAAAACAAAATATGGCATAGAAGGCAAATGTAGCAGAACAGACCCTCCCCACAAAAAATAAATAGAAGAATCAGTGAATTTACAAATAGACTATTGGAAAATATACAATTGTAGAAGAAAACTACTAAAAGAAAGAATGAATAAAGCCTACAGAAACTTTATGACAATACAAAAAAGAGCAAACATTTGGGCTCCTGGAATTCAAGAATGACTAAGAATGCCAAAGGCCTAGAAAGCTGATTCTAACCGATAATAATAGAGAATTTTCCACCCTAGAGAAAGATACAAAGCATAGAAGTGTAAGATAGTCAAAGATCACTAGTGATATTTAACTCAACCAAATAATCCCCAACAGATTTTACCATCAGGCTCTCAAAGGTGAAACCTAAAGAAAAGGTACTTGAGGTTTCAAGAGAAAAGAAACAAATGATACAAAAGATTTCCCATTCACCTGTCTCAGCAGAAACCTTGCAAGAAAAGGTAGTGATATGAGATTTTTCACAGTGCTGAAATAAAAAAATAAAAAGAAAAAAAGAAAAGAAAAAGAAAACCTGCCAACCAAGAATAGCAAAGTTATTCCTTAGGAATGAGAGATGAGGAGATTCTCAAACAAATACAAACTGAGCGATTTATGACTCTCAGACCTACTTTACAAGAAATGCTAAAGGAAATTCAAATTGAAAGAGATATGGAGTCAGAAGAAACTAGTGGGAAGTATAAAACTCAGTGGTAAAAGTAATCATACAAAAAATTCACAATGCACTAATGGTGTAAATTTTATGTATGAGTCATTCATATTTTAAAATTGAAAACAAACTCAAAATAGTAAAAAAATACAATATGTGTTAAGAGATGAGCAAGATAGAAAGATATGAGACATAAAAAAATATAGATTGAGGCAGAATGAAGAGTAAGTGCAAGGATTTTTGTTAGTATTGTCTTCTACTTTTTCTTTGTTTCTTTTCCTATCTTTATGATCAATGTTAAGTTGCCATAATTTCAAACTAATTTGTGATAAAAATGTTTTATAGACCTCATAGTGCCCACAAAGCAAAGACCTACAAAATACATGCCAAAAGCAATAAAAGAAGCTATAAAAATACAAACAGAAAAGTACCATTTAACCACACAAGACTTTGAGACAGAAAAAGAAAAAAAAATGGAACTGCATAATAAAAAATAGAGAATGAGTAACAAATATCACAGAAAATAACTTACTTGTTAAAAA